>WEIV01004787.1:58776-94401 GCA_013390005.1 Calyptomena viridis
ATCTAATTCCCCCCCATCCCTTCGAGGTGAATCCTGGCTCCTTTTTAAGTGTGGTTTTTTTTTTTTCTGGTATTGTTTAGAATTATTCTCCTTTCTTCAGGCGTCAGAGGTTTCTTCCTTCCTTTTATCCATCCCCTGTGCGTCCCTGTAATTTACAGTCGCTGCTGCTCGGATTGTGTGGCCGGGAGCGGGCGGGGAAGGGGCGCGGGGAGCGCTGGGGAGGGGGCTGCGGGCACCTCCCGCATCCCTTCCCTGCAGGCCTCTCCCAGGGGCTCAGACCTTCCCAACCACCCGCTTCGGATCCCATCCACAATCCATCCTGAAAGGTGCCAGCTCCCACCGAAGGATTTGCTCCGGTGGCAAAGAGCGAAAGTTTAAAGCGTGGCTTTGTCTTTCCGTGGAGCGCCGTGGGTCTCCAGGAGCTGCGTGGATGTTGTTGGGAAGGCGGCGGCCAAAGTGTCTCCTGGGGTGGCTTGTGGAGTGGAAGAAGTTTTGCTCGGCCGTGGCGGTGCCGGGGGTTTGGGACTTCCCTGGCTGCCGTGCGCCTTTGGGGTGGGCGTTGTGGGTGCGTGTGCTCGGGGGAGCGTCCACACGCGGGGGGCTCGGGAGAGAAACTTTTCCATATTTCTGGTGGGGTGTAGCGTGAGGAGAAGGCAGCAGGCACTTGCTCCTCTGCAGGTTGGAGGGGTGAACGCACTCCCCGTGTCTCGCCGGCTGTGTGTGGTGCCTGGCTCCTTTTTGAGGTGGTACCTGGCTCCTTTTTGAGGTGATGCCCCGTCACTTGGTGGTTGTATTTCTCTGTTGTGCAGTGGCAGAGCATTTGTTTGATTGTGGGCGTCGTGTTTCGGACAATTTCAGCCTTTCTGAGCTTCTGTTTGCTGAATTCGAAGTTAGTTCATGCGGATAGATGTGTTTCAGCCCCTTGTTATTTTAGAAATCTATGGATACCACAGCAGCCAATGCTACAGCAAAACTCTTGTCAGCCTGGATATTTAACATGTATGTTATACATTACGTTGCCTAAAAATGTTGGTTCTGTGCACTTGTCAAGATTGCAGTGGATGCTGTGTGTTTTGGAGTACGAGGTAGAGAAGGATCATAAATTGGGGCAGGCTCAACTGATGCTGCTGATCCGAACACCAGATTTTCCTGGCTTTGTGGCTGTTACGGTGCTGCTGCTTCTCCTTTTTACCTGTAGTGCCTGTGATTGATATAATGCATTGTCTCATGCTTTTTGTACTCCAGGTCAAATAGAATTCTTTCTAGAGGAGAAAAAGTACTGACCTGAAGGGTGAAGTTCTGCACTTAATTGTGTAAATGCTTGTTTACAGAATACCACCTCAGCTGGGTAAGGATAGCTGTAATTCCATTAATGGGCTCTGCTGATGACAGAAGCCTCATCAGGAAAGCTCCGGTGTCACTGGAGCCCTTACATGGAAATACAACTGTAATTCATGCAGATTTTCTGAAAGCTCTGTTAATATTAATGTTGAGCATTCATGGTACTACTGAAATGCCTTTGAAGCCCTGAAAACCAGGAGTGTTCATACACTGAGGCTTTAAAGCCAAAGGAAGCAATTAGATCTTCTGCTCTGACCCCTTGATTGTTGTAGTCAGTTGGATTTTGTCCAGTTACTTTTAAATGCAATAACTTGCATTTGGCTGAAACATGTTTTCCGGAAAAATTGGAATTTTGATCGGAAGACAGAAAGAGGTGGAGAATCTGCTGTTTATTAAGTTGTTTGGCTTCAGCTTCCAGTTGCTGGTTACTGATGTGCCTTTCTCCACTATGCTAAAGAACTCCAAGTATTTTCTTACCATGGAAGTATTTCTGTGCTGTAGCCCAGTGCTCCCTCTCTTCTCTGCTTGAAAAAGCGAGTGAACTAAAATTCCTTAAAGTTGTCAGTGCATTCATCTTCCTCACAACTCAATTTCTGGGGATTTTTTTTTCCAAAGCCACTTTTTCAGCATTTTTGTGGAAAGGGAGCAGGATAGAGCCTGCCAACACCTTGTCTTAGGAGTGTTTTGTGAGTTTAAATAGTACCTCTCTAGTGTTACTCTCCTGTTTCCACATCACATTTACATATTCAACTTTCATTTGCAGCCCTGCATTTTGAGCTCCTTTTCTCTGGATACTCTCACTGTGGCAAACCCTTTGCAGGACTGTTTCTTTCCACAAGAGTTCATCATTCCATAGACTGGCATGTGTTTCCTGATTGTAGCTTTATAACTTTGTACATGGCTTTTTCAAAGAATGTTTTGCTCCCAGCATAAGTAGAACATACCCAACACTATCCACTTATATTTGTGCAAATTATGTCATGATTGATTATATAGACTTAGAAACAATTGAAAAGGTGTTTTTTGATAGTGACTCTGCCTTTGAGGAACTCTCTGTTACTCTTATTTTGTGATGGGTTCTTCTCAAAAGCTACTTTTTTTGTGTGTGTGTGGTTTTTTTGTTTTGTTTTGTTTTTTGGATGTCATTAACCAGTTCTTCACCAGTTTAACTGGTGGTGTTTTATTGTCAGGCTCTTAGGGAATACTGCACCAAGTGCCAGAGAAGTTTATAGATGCAAACAGATATTTTTCCCAATGAGAAGTATCAGTTGTGTGAAAGAATAAAACCACATTCATTTTAGAGAATCTATTTTCATTGTTTTACTTCATGTTACTTGTTACAGAGCTCTCATGGATTGGTATCCCATACAATGTTTCCTAAGTTGTTGTTTTGTTCCTGAACTGCTGTCATTCCAACCTTCCTATAGCTGCACCCACTGTCTCACTGGGTCTCTTAGAGTGTGGTTGTAACATTAGTGTTCATTCAGACTTCTGGCATTTTCTGCATTCCTACAAATTCATGTTGGTGGGACAGACATCTCCTTGGACACTTCTGAGAGGGCTCTTCTATGGGGATCTTTGGTCCTGCTGACCAAAAATGTTTAGTGCAAAGTCATCCTGTTTTAACGTTGTACTTGTCATGGGATGAAGAAGTAGTTGATGTTCTCGTGAGGTACCAGCAAATCCTCCCACTTCTCTACAAATGCAGAATCACTTTTTGAATGTATCTGCCCTTTTGCACTCTTAGTGTAGCTCAGTCCCTGTTTAGCAGCACCACCTGTGTGAGGGCTGAGATTTCTTTTGTTCCTACAATTCCCCCTCTGTGTTTTTGCTCTTGCCAAGAAATTTCTTTATTGTCAACTATTGTTTTTTTACACCTGCTTTTTCAGAAAGTGTGGAATTTGTTATCCCTTAATATTTTTTCTTCTTGTTACATGAATGTGACCTCTTACTTCTAATTGCAGTATTTATTGAAATCTGTTTTGTTGTGGCAATGCCTTCCAGGTACTACATTCTGTCTGAACACATGAGTATGGGATTATTTTTTTTTCTGTGTACATTGACAGAACCACACATTTTATTACATTTCAGATGAGTAGGCTTTGCTTTTAATGTAGCATGTTTCAAGGCTTGGCTAGAGAAAGTTAAATTCTGATTTCTCCATGGTTTGTTCATACGTGGTACAAAGCTTAGGAATACTTGGAGATACCAAATGAGTGTGGAAAGATAAAGGGCAACTAAACAGGAGTAATCTCGGAATCACAGAATGGTTTGGGTTGGAAGGGATCTCAAAGACCATCCAGTTCCACCTCCTTGCCATGGGCAGGGACACCTCCCACTACCCCAGGTTGCTCCAAGCCCCATCCAACCTGGCCTTGGACACTTCCAGGGATGGGGCAACCTGTGCCAGGGCCTCCCCACCCTCACAATAAATGATAAGTAAATTAATAATATAATATACAGTTGGAAATAAGAAGGGCAGGATACAGAAATAAAGGATAACAGCACTAAACCTGATAGTAGCTGCAGTAACATTCTTAGGGCATAACTTGACTGGGATTTTTGTGACTCAGGTCAGAAGGAATTGTTCCCTTAGAGCTGATTTGAGGTAAAAAACAAGCAGAAGATCTAAAAAGACCAGAACTGGAAGGGACAGCGAAAGTGACAGAAAGAAAGTTGTGTTCAGATGCCACTCATGAGTCACTTCCTGACAGAGATAAACTTGTTTATTTCCTGTAAACACCACATTTGTAGGAGAAAATCCCTCAACTGACCAGTGGAAAGTTTCCCAAGCTTCCAGCCCAGAGGCTGCTGCAGGAATCCCAAGCAGCTGAGACTCGTTCCCTGTGGAGCTCTGGTACTGATGGGTGGGATCAGCACCATCTGAACCTGGCTGGGACCAAAGTGCTTCTGGTCTGGCTGGCCTGGAGCAGTGATGGAAACTAAAGAGATGGAAGGGTTTAAAGCTGCTATATCAAAGAAGTTGAAGAAGTGACCACAAGGGACACAAACCAGGTGTTGGTCTATTAAAACAAGTGGTTGATGAGTAAGTAAGCAACAGCCTCCAGTGCTGGTGTCCCCAACATCAGGACATGGAACTGCTGGAGAAAGTTCAGAGGAGGCCATGAAGTTGGAACTAAAACATCTTCCCCATGGAGACAAGGTGGGAAAGTTGGGGCTGTTTAGCCTGGGAAGGAGAAGTTTGTGTGGAGACCTCACAGCACCTTCTGAAGGGGCCTCCAGGGAAGCTGGAGAAGGACTTTATTAGGAATTGTAGTGATAAGGAGTAATGGGATCAAGCTGAAAGAGAGGTAATTTAGGTTAGAAATAAAAAATAAATTCCTCCCTGTGAGGGTGGTGAGGCCCTGGCACAGGTTGGGCAGAGAAGCTGTGGCTGCCCCATCCCTGGGAGTGTCCAAGGCCAGGTTGGAGCAGCCTGGGATAGTGGAAGGTGTCCCTGCCCATGGCAGGGGATTGAAACTAGATGGTCTTGAAGGTCCCTCCCAACCCAAATCATTCACTGATTCTGTTCTATGATTCTAAGTCTTTCTTTTATTCCAGTTTCTTACTGTCTTTTAGGAATTAATAATACATCTGAATCTGAGAGAGTAATAACACTGTTGTATCGAGTCTTTGGTTGGGCAGGCTCAGCACTCTACTGATGTAAATGAATTTTGTATCAGGTTTCTGGATAAAAGCTCTACATGTCAGTTTTCTTAGTGTTTCCTCAACATTGTACACGAGTCATTGGGGAGAGCAGAGATATCTGGTTCCAAACTGTGGTTGTACACAAAAGGTGTTCTTGAAAGTTTCTAAACAGTGGGGGAGGTTGAAATCTTATTTACATCAACAAAAGATCAGCTGCTGTAGGGAATTATTGTAACCATCACTTACCAGTACAGTTGGTTGAAAGGCAGGGTTTTTTGTGTTCCTTGTGGTTTGAATCATTTTTTTATTTTAACATGGAAAAAGCAGGTGAATTGTAAAATTTCCAGCAAAAAGAAAATTCCTGCCTCTGGTAAGACTATCCCCACTCTTCCTCCTCAATACGTTTTTTGTTATAGATGTCTTTTGCTGTCATCAGACAAAGCATTTTGACTTTGGAGGGGAAGTAGAGAAGCTTTTCCTTAGTTTTTCCTTGGTTATGTTGAGAAAACACACCTTTCCTTGAAGTACTTTATCTCTGCTGAATCAGCATTTTCTGATAGCAAGGCTTTTTTTTTTCCTTTGGAATATTTTTTGTCTAGTTGTGCTTTTCAGCCACATCACCCCTTGCATTAATATTCTGGTAGAGAGAACAGTGGAGAAACGTTTTCAACCTTGCTGCAGACTGCCCAACTTTTCAGGCTTGTTAAGTAATGAGAATTATTCAGTTAAGTGAAGCTGAATCCTGTAACATTAAGAACATCTCACAGGGTTTGCATTTGAGAGGTAAGAAAAACAGTAGATTTTGCAGTTATGCAGAAGAATTTTTCTGTTCAGAGTATTTTAAAGATATTTTTATGGATGTTCCAGTCTGCTGCTATCACTGGTGTTATAATAATTGTTATGTGACATTTCTTTTTTCCTATAGACTTGTCCTTTTCTTTGAAGCTGTGTATTTTAAAAGCAAACATATGTTACAATATGCTTAGTGCAGGGAAGAATGTTGGAACAGAAGACAATTTGAATGTAAGTGGAACTTAAATTCTGAATTTTATAAGCAAGAAGTGGAAGTGGTTTTGGCCAGGGGAGGCTCCCACTTGCCCAGGTGACTTCTGCAAATGGGGCTTAAGCTTTTGAGTTACTGAAAGCTTCTGAATGGATTAATCACTTTGCCCTTTTCTACAGCTAATCAACCTTAATTTTTAATACTCTGGTATTTACTAACAAAAGCCACTCCTCAGTATTCCACTGAATTTGTCTTCATGGAAATTCTCCATTAAAGCCCATTGAGCACAGCAGGGGCAGCTGAATGTCTCAGTTCTCAAAGTTGTGCTTATAAAGGATCAATTGGAATTACTCCTGATGTTTTAAATACAGAAACTCTGTCCAATCTGTGCAGAGCTGAGAAAACCCCTGTTATCAGTTCTCTAAATCTTTTCAAACATCAAGTGTAATTCCAAAAGATTTCTTCTGAGAGATTTAAACTTTCAAGTTAGATTATGGAGTAAAACACTAAAACAATGGAATACAATTATAGTGAGCACTGGTTTCATTTCTCTTGCAGTATCATTGTGTCAGGAGCAATAGTTGTCTCATTTCCAGAGGAACCACATTAAGAAACATGAATAAAATCTTTCAAAAAGAGGCATAAAAATAATTTGCAGTTTTAACTTGCTCAAATAATCTGAGGCAGATGTTTTTATCTGATTAGATATCTTTTGCTCCTTTGCTGCCTCCAGAGAAACATTTTGTTTTTTACTTTTTGGTATAGTGAGATTTCCTTTTTAAAGTTTTCTGTAACTTTTGAGTCAGTTTGGAGATTTGTGTAAATAAATAGGTTTTAGTAAGTGAATAAATACAAATCGATAGAGAATAGGTATGATGTCCTCTGTCATTAAATATTAACTTTCCTGACTTTTTGTTGAACGGTCTGTCTTCTTGATATAAAATATGTCCAGCTGTGATAAGTTACTCATAGTTAATTCTTAATTATATTTATTGAGAAACTTTGAATATAGAACACAGTTACTCTTTTTTTTCTTCATCTCTGTAAAAAATTATATGAGGAAAGTGGTTATTTCAGTTTTTACCAAAATATAAAAATATTGATTTCTAACTTTTTTTATTGTGTCAGAGTATTTGACTAAAATTAATTGTATCATCTGTGTTGATTTTGATAGAGGATTTTAAAAAATGCTTCATAAATGGTTATCCCATGGTTATAAATGTGACTATTTAGATAACAAAAGGCTGTTCAGCCTTTCAAGGAAAGGTATGAAATAGATAACAACTATAATTTGAAGTGAGAAAAATCCAGGGTAAGTAGCAGAATAGTTCTTCCATTTGTAAACTATAAGAAAGTTGGTTGATTTAATTCTTAATCCACAGGTGACTCTTTAAAATGAAGTTACAGAATGGCAAAGAAACAACTACCATAAAAGTGCCATTTGTTACCCTTTTTTCCCCCTTAATGGGGTCAAAGGGAGAGATTCATATATTTTTATTGCAGCATACAGGCTCCTCTCTGGTTCTTACACAGACAGTCTTGAGTGCTCACTACAATCAAGTCAGAAATGCAAATTCAGAATTACAGCTGCTTAGTCTAATTTTAAACATATCTATTATCTCTGTAATCTCCATTCCCAGTGCTTAGTGCTACACAGAAATACTTCTAAGGAAAAGGAATTGTCAGGAAGCCCATGAATGAAGGAGGATGAGGTGGTGTAGGAACTGGAATAAAGATATTCCCCCAAATATCCTGGTTGTGTGGGAGCACTGGTCAGAGACCACAGAGAGCTGTCCCTTGTCCTTGGATGGGCTGCTCATGCTTTCCCCAAAATTCAGGCCTGTTTCATGCAGCTGACAAAATATTGTGGAGTTTTAACCTTGCTCCATATTGTTACTGGGGCACATCTGACATGGAACAGGAACATAAAGGCATGAGAAGAGCTGTTGGTGTCTGGTGATTGAGTTTGACTGGTGTGGCTTAGGGAGAATTCTGTGCATGGCTAAGGCAGCCAGCTGAACCCCTTGATGCTCTAATTTGCTCTTGCACACTAATTGCATCCTTGAACAAAGGTTTTTTTTCTATTCTACTCAAATTCCAACCCTTACATTCAGGCCTGAGCCCAGGGGATGTTGGGTCAGTGCAGGTGAGTGTTTGTGTAAAAACCAGCATCAAACCTTATGTACTTTTTATCAGCCCCCTCTATGCTTTCCTCATCTTCTAAATAACTTAAATGCATTTCCAGAGCGTTTTCTACAGCTTTATAAATATTTTATGTCTTGGATTATTCTAATTCTGTATTTACCCACCAACTGTACTTTGTTTACAAATTCAGCCTAAGAACTAGAAAATGTCTGGGGTATCCGTGTTTATTATTTATCTTCACTTAGCAGGGTAAGAAATAACATTTTATTATTGTTTTTAATTATATTTAATATATTTAATTATAATTTCCTTAATGTGATCAGGGAAACTATCACCTTGCTTCTTGCAGAGTCTTTTTGGAATGCCAGCCAGAGGTATTGCATGGTCCCAGGTGATCCCAAATGCTGCTGCACAACCTAATTTACATGACAGAGTAGTATGGAAGCATACATTTTGTGCAAACATAGCCAAAAAGCCTTCAGAATTAATGTCTTGAAGTAGCTGAGAAAGCTGAGTGACTGTAGTAGCCATGGTAACTTTTTTCCTTTTGCTTGTAAGTAGAAACCTCACTGATTACAAAGCTTCATGTGAGCCTTGAGCTGGGGAGAACTACAAATTGTGTGGCAGCAGAAGAAAAATCACAGATAACTGGACAGATTCAACACATGGAGAGCAGTGGATTAGATGCAGAAATAGTTGTCTTGCAAACACAATTAGGTTGAGAGCTGTTATTATGACATAAATGCTCTTTTGATGCTCCACACTCCTTTTTTGCTCCTAGTTTGACATGTCCTGAAGTTGCACGTACCCTTTAGGTCAGATGCTGCCAGACACTGATTTTGGACTGACAGATCCTTGCAAATTTGGTTGCATCCTAAGAGTGGAGTCAGCTTAACTTTGTTTTAATTGTTTTGTGGCTTTTGGGTTCACAGGAATGATGCTGAGATGCACTGACAACATGAGGGTGTTCAGGTCTCCTGTCAGCTTAATGAGTTTATTTTTGCTGGGTGGTTGACAGTCAGCCAAAAGAAACAAAAAAAAAAACCCCATAGCCCAAGAACAGCTTCTTGGCTGGTTTTCCATAAAAAGATCAGTCAGGAGGAAGGGGAAACACTAGAGATGAATATTTTGGGTATTTCTTTCTTTTTTTTTAAATCAGTTTCCCAAAATGATGTAAAAATTGGAATCTCATTTTTGCTCTGTCTGTACCTTAAATGCATCAGAGGTGGTTTGAGGTCCACTCTGTTGCCACCATATCCAGAAGAAAGGGTTGTTCTACCCTAAGGATGCTGCAGGATTTGTGATGTTTAAAGCCTTTCCTGATCAACCCTTGGGGAGATAATCCACAGTAATTAAATATTTCTTGAGACAGAGTGAGATGGACTGTAATGATTAGGACATGGGGGGATCAGAGCAATCACTGTTTGGTTTCACAAAAGGAGCAGTTCTAAGGAAGGACTAAAAATGACATTATTTAATGAAATACCTTATGAAGTTTATCCAGGACAAGTGCCAGATCCTGCAGCTGGGATGGGACAGCCCTGGACACATGGACAGAGTGGGGAATGATACCTGGGCCCTGACTGATGGCAAATTAAAGCAGTCAGCAACACTTGGGCACGTGGTGGGATTCTTTTGTGAGCTCTGTGCAGGTCCAGGAGTTGGGCTGGATGATCCTTGTGGGTCCCTTCCACCTCAGGATATTCTGTAGTTCTATGAAATAAGATGTTGGAGTTTAAACATTTCAGGTGTGAATTGGACAGTTCAAATCTCTATCTCCAAAATTTTGAGTGACTGTGTCCACTCACCTCTTGGATGTTCTGGTTTGGACGTTTCTCTTCCATTGCTGTTCTTCATTAAGAAGTTGTTTTTCATTGGGGTAAAAGCAAGATCATGTAAGTGAGGAAAGAATTTTGAAATCACTCATTAAAAAATGTGTTTTTAATGATTTGCACTTGTCTTTAATTAGAAATTGCTAAACATTCTTAGAATGGAGGTCACCTCTTGGTCATTACAGCTCAGGTATAGGAAATACACAGTGTAGCTGCTGAGGGACAGGTACAACACAGGAAGACTTTTAACAGCCTTAAGCACTTAGAGCTCCTTTTATTAAGAGTGAAATATGTAAATACAAAAAAAAAAAAGTACTGTGTGTGAGCAGATAAACCTCTGTTATGCATTCAAATAAAAATAAAGCACCCATGTTGAATCCTAACTCTGGTCTTCACATAATCCTCCTTTTGCAGTGAATTCAGTGCTTGAATCTGAAATACCCTTCTCTCATTTCAAGAAATGTGGAAAACATGAAACACAGCAAGGACCAAGTAGAAAGATTTATTTTACTGGGAGCCTCTTCCAGTGTTACAGATGGTTCCTGGCTGTCTGGTCCAAGGAACTAGTTTGGGTATTGAGATTATGCAAGATTAAATCCTTGATCCTCTGAAACTAATTACAGAATTTTCATCAGCGTTTCAAAGCTGTTACCCAGCACTTGTGGAGCCTTTGGTGGACTGTCTGTGCCATTTAAGTGTATCAGGAGCCAGGCCTGTGTGCCATTACAGTGATAGATAAATTGCTTAAATCTCTGGAAAATTCAAATGCCTCCCTGTGTTACCCTGTAGAGCTGTTGTGAGTACTGATTGTGTGTGTTACAAGCTTTAGAAAGCAAATGATTCATGTGAGCAGGATTTTCTTTCACCATTTTAACATTTAAAAAAAAAAAGTAGCAATAAGTGTCCAATACATCAACTCTTCTTTGCATCTGATTTCTCAGCTGCTGCAAATACACAACACAAAGTGCTCAATCTTTCATTTTAATGAGCTATTTGGTTTGTTGCTGTTTTGATCTAAAGGTGCTTTTCCTCTGAAGTGAGAAATTTCTGCTGTTGTGTTTGGCCAGTTGAGGAAAACATTCCAGAGGGACTCAGTTCCCTGGACATGATGGAGACACCTCAGCTTTGCTCTTGGCTCCCAGGTCTGGTGCAGGTCCTGTCACATCCATCACTGCTGTCCTGCTTGTGTCCAACATCCTGGGTTATAGCTCATCTCAGTGCCAAAACCAGCCCCAAACACAGCAGAGCACTGAGTTACTCTAAATTTCACTGTATTTCTCCCCAAAGGGTCCAACCTGTGGATTCCTTGGGAGGAACCACAAGGTTAGTCTTTTTAGTGTGGTGAGGCACTGAAATAAGGATGAAATTTGGTGAGAGTGTTGGCATTTTGGGGATATTTTGGCTTAGTGGAAATAGAATTACAAATGTTTTCTTAAATGACGTGTGTTATGGGGGTGTGTACCTCATATGCAGAATCTTCTGTGTGGTGAATCTAAATTAACTGGGGGCCTGTGTTTCCAAACAGAGGGTGCTGTGGAAAATATCTCAAGGTGAGATGCAAGATATGTCAGAAAGGTTTCATTATTTGCTTCTCAAGGAAATTTTGTTGTCTGGAGAAGAGTGTTTTCATTTTTGTATCCCTCTAAACAGATGGATTTGATGAAGGTGTGTAGTCAGATTTCTTCTCTCACAAATAATGGGCAATTCTTGCAAATGTTCAGTCACCCTTAAAGAAGGTGTTGGGGTTTTAGCCATATTTATCAAGGTTCTCTCATTTTAAAATGCAAAGTAAAAGACTCACTAACCACATTCTGCTGGAAGGTGTCCCTGCCCATGGCAGGAGGTTGGAACCAGATGATATTTAAGGTCCCTTCCAACCCAAATGATTCTATGTTCCCATGATTTTACTAATTTTAAAGAGTATTTTGTTGTTAGTCGTTCCTAAAATTCAGTCCAAACTTCAGTCCCAGAAGTGTATGTCTATGTATTTCTAAAAAATTTAGTGAAAAGTATGTGTTGGTAGTATTTTTAAACTGAAAATCATTTGAATGTATTAAAATTGAGTTTTGCACAATAGTGTGAAAAAGATGAAAAGCAGAAAACCTTCTTTTTTATTATAATAAATAATGTGTGCTTCAGGTGATTTCCAGATGTCTTATGTGTTAGTGTAATGAACACTTCCTCTGCTGAACTGTGTTTTTATAAGTTAGCTTCTTAAGCCAAAGGGAAAAATAATTTTTATGAGCTGTATTTCTGTGCAAATTGTTATAAAATGCTAATCATTGTAGTAGAGGCCTCAGTAAAATGTAATCCATTATTCTCTGTGTTTTATTTCAGGACTGTAGGGTTTTTTGCTCCACACTTGCTCAGAGTTGCTGCAGTCCAATGTTTGCTGTCCTGTTGCTATTTTTGTTCCTGCTTTTTGTGGCGAAGGCTTGTGATTTCATTAACAGTTATTTTAAAACCTGAACAACCTGACAGAGGGCTAAATAGAGCAGAATTCAGATTCCCAATAGACAAGCACAGCAGCACATGAATAAAGATCAGGTTGGCCTCCCCTCCACGTGTGGCTTTGGGAGCCTTGGGGGAATGGGCCACTTTATCTTCAGTTTTGGGAATAATTAACATTATTTTAATCCAAAGTGCATTTCTAGATTAATTTGCAAATAATATAATAATTATGGTTCTAAAGGTTCTTAACTTTTTGTGTTGTTCTTTGTTTGTATTTCTGGCAGGGAAGAGTAGGATCTCCCCCAGGAGCCCCTTCCTTCCATGGGAGTTAAACAGCTCTCCCAGGCTTTGAACTGGTGGTGGTTGTGATAACCCTTGAAACCCCAACTTGTATCTTGTGTGTTAACTCCACCTGTGGCTTCCCCAAGTGATGTTAAGAGAGCACCTTTGTCACCCTTTGTCACCCACTGCTGTCCCAGCACAGGGTCCTGTTTGTCCTTGGAATTAAGGAACAGTGATTGAATTACACATGGTGATCCTTAGTTTTCCAGCCTAAACAATGGTATGGTGACCTTATGTTGACACTACAGAGAATGTGGGCTTTGTCAATGAATCAAGTTCTGCCCTTGAAGTTTCAACCAGAGGCACTTGTTCTACAACACCAGCTTTGTTTTTTGGGGTTATCACTGACATCTGTCCCTTTGCTGCATTAGGTGCCATGTGGTAGCACTTATTCTCCTTGGATTCATTTGATGTGATTTGCTTCATATAAGAAAACAAGCCCGTGCTGCATTTGTTTTTAAGTGAAGAGGAAAAAAAATTACTTTCTCTGGAGTGATGACAATGAGCTGTTTATTACCACAAGCTGTGCATTTTATTTTCTTTTACTTAGAAAGCAGTGATTTGTCTGAATTTTTGGAGTGGTTTTTAAGTGAATAATGATGTAAGGGCCTTCTTACTTGAGGCTTCTTATAAATGTAGTTATTTATATGAGGAAAAATTGTTCAAGCATGGATTATTTATGTGGAAGAGAAAACTGGCTCTGGATTGATATAATTTTTCTTTCCCATCTTGTCTGAACGACTTTGTTGTCTCTGTGCAGTGAGTGCTCGCCTGCAACTTTTAGACACTTAGGAGCTCCTTGTGCTATTTTTCTTGATAAAATGATCCAATTCAAACATCACCTTTTGTTCTTCAAGGCAAACTTTGTTCTCTTATGGTTTCAAAGAAGTGATGTGGCCTTTCCCCCTTTCATTTTAGGCAGACCTGGTTTCATCACACATCTAAAAAGTAGAACTGAGATTTTAGGTTTTTTCCCTTGGTCTAGTGGTATTGGTATGTTTATTTTCATAATTTTTTTTTTTATCCACAACAGTTGAGAGACGGATGAGAATAATAATTGCAATTTTCCCCTCATCCCCTTTTTATTTCACTTTTGATGCCAGTCCCATCCTAAGATGGTCCAGCCTGGAGCCTGGGCTCAGCCTCCTGGGTGACCCATGATGTCAATCCACCCTGTTTAGCCACCAGATTGTTTCAAAATTGGCAATTCTGCCACTAGAAATGTGGGCAAAAGAGCATCCAGGCAGTCTTCCTAAAGCATGGTTAATTATTGACAGTAAAGAAAGATGTGGAGGATCTTATTTCAATAAAGATCTCTCCTACCTACAGCCAAGGATGACCTAATTTTTTTTCTTTTTAGGTGCACCAGCAGGATCTGCCTGTAAACAGTTTCTAAGCAACAGCTCCCTGTCCTCTAGAAAGAATGTCACATTTTATCTGTGACTCTGGGGTTTACAGCCCTTCTGCCCAAATTGGTGCCCTGGCTCAGGGGAGGTTGGAGGAGTCTTGTCACAGTGCTAGTTCTGCTCTTTTGTAGTACTACCAACCACCTACAGTTCACTGAGGTGTTGGAAATTAAATCACTGTCTCCTTTATTGTTGGTTTCCCAACAGCTTTGCTGTCACAGACCAGCTCTGTGAATTATTTCTGTGCAGCTTCATAAACATTCTGTAATGATCAAAGAACCCCTATTTCTCCTCCCATTTAAATCCAAGAGATGTCAAACGAGAAATGCCTAAACAAAATTTTTTTTAATGATTACATGGTTTGAACTGGTTTTAAGGCAAAAACTGTTTTCCCCACAGCATCACAGTCCCTGTTTTCACCAAGAGTTGTGTGGTGTCTGTCTCAGGCTGGGGTGATTTAGAGGTAAAGAAAATGAGAGCCCTTTGCTATCAGATTTTTATTACCTGGGAGCCTGCAGCTCCAGTGACCACTTTTCTGAGACTCACCTGCATTAAGCACTGTCACATAATTTGCATCCAGAGGTCAAGCACTAATAACTACCTAGAAAAGAGAGAGAACCTTTTCCATGGTGATATAGTCATGTATGGGGAAAAAAGAGAAAACAGCAGAATCTCACTGAAGTTTGTATGCTTTTGTGATCAATTTTAAACAGATGTTATTTGAAAATAGCAACCATTTTCTTTTAGCCAAAGATAAGATGAAAATTTTTAGAGGGATTTTTGTTTGTTTTGGTTGAGTAATCCCATCCTTGGAAGTGTCCAAGGCCAGGCCTGGTCTAGTGGAAGGTGTCCCTGCCCATGACCAAAGGATGCTGGAGTGGAACATGATCATAAACTCACTGAGCAAGAGGTGGGGAAGATCCATCTGGCATCTGTCTCCTATTTTATTCCAAGAAAAGCATCCTTCAAGAAAGTATGGTGGGAATTGCTTACAGAAAAAACTTGAGTCTTATTATACTAATTTCATGCTCCCATTTATGGGTTGTTTTTACCAACTCTGTGGCAGCAGAAGAAAACTTTGTTGAAGATTTGAGAGGAAGAAGAGTGGCCTCATCAGTTACCACAGCATGGTAGGACTTAGAGAAGTGTATTGTTCATCTCACTTGTTTATTTTTGATTTTGCTGTCTCTTATCTGCTACTGTCAAATAGTATTTCAGTTTGAGAAATGCTCTTACTGCTTTTATTGACAATGCCCAGAGAGGAGGCCTGTGGATGTTGGAATCAGCTGTGAGTACTGGTTAGGATTGATAATACAGGCTGTAGCCTATGGCCTGATTTAGGGGAGTTGTAGAGTTGATTTCTTCCCTGGAAGAGGTAAAATGGTAGGTCTGTGTGCTTTGGAGAAAAACAGGCATCTCTGTGTATGTTCCCTCTGCTGTTGCAAGAAGCTGTCTTGTTTCTTACAACTGTCTTTGAGTTCAAATCAAACAAAGAAAATAGAGATTTCTGCTACATAGAGAATGGGAAGGGGAAAAACATAATGGAGGCATTTTTGTGGCTTGCATTAAGAAATAAAAAGGAGTAGAAGGAATTCTGCCTTCTGAAGGAGAGGTTGGGTGCTGTTATGTGCAAGTGGGAAGTGCAACAAGAAAGCTTTTAAACAGCCAGGTATTTTTAAACTACCTAACATTAAAGTCAAAAATCTGGAGTTAGAAGACAGATGAAACATGAGCTTTTGAAGAACGTTTTATGAAAAGGGCAATAAAAATAAGATTTGTGATGTTCTTACTTTTTAGGGGCTGCTCGGGTGGCTTCCTGTCAAATTCCATAAAAACAGACTGCAAGTAAATTCCATTTTTTACTGTTTTCAGCATTCTCACCTTCTCCATTACATTTTGAGCAAGAGTAATGTAGTGTTATAAAATTCAGATTCAAAGTAAGCTTTTGGGGCTTTGTGCATTTCTGTCTGTTTCTGCAGTATAGGAATGGTAATCTCAGTCAATCCCTATCAATAATTAGTTGATATTTTCCTGTAGATTTGGGCCAAATTTGCTCGATGATTTCTCTTTCATGTAATAATATTATTTCTCTTATTCTGTGAGACATAAATAAATCCCACTGAAAGAATGTCCCTGTTACTAAATATTCCACTCTATGCTAAATATTCTTTGCTGTACAAGCCAAATTCTTTCACCTTTAGAAGCTCTTGGTTTATAAAAAATCCTCCTTTTCATGAGCAGACTATTGTAGTTTTGCTTCCTGCCTATATTAACAACATGTTTGAAGATTGAAGGGAGTGAACATGAAGTGAGTCATCTTGTGTTGAGAATAAAATCTGATATATTTGTGAATGAAATCCAGCTTTGTGGAGTGGAGCATGTAGGTTGTTATTACTGGTTTTTGAGTTTGGTTTTTTGGATTTTTTTTGTGTATATGTTTTTGCCTTTAACAGATGTGTGAGTTAGGAAAGTTTTAATTAGACTTGGGAAGTGCTGTATTACATGTTTGTAAATCTGCAATTCTGGGATGAATTGAGTTTTGTAGGACTTTACTGTGACAAGGAATGGCTCCCCATGGTGTTTTGAATAATTTTTGGAGGTTCCTCCATTGACATTATTTAAAGAACTTTGATTCCTAAACCTAAACACAAACATTAAGATGCCTGAAAAGTTTGAAAGTGAACTGAGTGCCAAAAGCTTGATGAAGTTCCTTAACCATTATGTAGCTTGTGTTAGAAAAAGGTGTAGGTTTTTAGCAGAACTATGAGTTGATCTGATGATACCTTTGAAGTGCCAAAGTGTGCCTGAGTCCCAGTGTGTGTTCTGCAAAGATTTCTGCAACTCAGAAAATATGAAACATGGTGATGACAGGAAAAGTTAATAATAAAATCTGTTCTTCTTTCTGTAAGGGAAGATGAAAACAAAGAGGACATGGATGGTTTGACTCATCCCTGGATATTCCATCTCGGCCTCTAAGAACCAGCAGTTTGTGGAGTTCCTGAGTCTCAGAGTAACAAGTGGAGAATAGTTTTTAATTGAGGACAGATATGTTACTGTTTCATGACTTCCCTGGTTAAAGTTCCCTTCCTCTGTGGAACATCCTGCTGCAACTGGTTCCACACAGCTGAGGGGAGAAGTGGTGCCTGTTTGATACTTAGAAATCTGATGACTGAAGAATTTGAGATGCATTTAAGTTCTTTTATCATAGGATTGGGAGTTCTGTTCACCTCTGTGCCATCTGTCTTCACATAGAACCATGGAATGTGTTGGAAGGGACCTTAAAGTTCATCCAATGCCACCCCCTGCCATGGGCAGGGACACCTCCCACTATCCCAGGTGGCTCCAAGCCCCATCCAACCTGGCCTTGGACACTTCCAGGGATGGGACATGATTTGAATCATATTTGTTTTCTGTGATTTCTATTGAAAATTGAATTATGAGATGTGTTTAGACTCTGATCATGGAGACTTTATGGATTCATGTTCTAGTTCTACCAGCCCTTTGTGGAGGTGGAAGGACACATGCCATTAAGGATGTAGGTGTGTAATAGATTTATATGGTGACATACAAGTACTTCCCCCCCTTCCTTTTCCTGAACAAAGCTGTGCAGAACTACTGGTTTTCAGAGAACTTCCAACTGTGACTCCAGGATCAGCTGCTAACTTTGAGCCAACCATTTTACATGTACAGTTGCTTTTCTCCATATTTTTCCTGTGTTGTTCTCCATATTTTGCAGTGGAGAAAAATACATTTTCATCAGCCACTTTTACCCCTGATCCCTGAGCTCAATAAGATCTGCAAGTCTGAGCAGTGAGATTTATGCTGGAGTATTTTGCTGTAACTATTTCACTTTTTTGTCATTAGAAATAATCACTTTACTCGTCACCTCCTTTCTTCCAAAAGGTGGCAGGAATTCAGCCTGTGGACTAGTGATATTATACACGTTTTATAGGGAAATGTGAGGTGGTGCTTTACCTTCCAAAAAGCAGAATCCACTTAGATGAACAAGTTGACTTTTAATAAGCAATATAGTTACATTGCACAGAGTGAAGGTCTGCAGTGAAGTGGGGAAAACTCACTGAGGATGAGGCAGAATTTGGCTGAGGACAACTTTACTGAACTGCAGTCAGGGATCACAGAAGAGGAAAACTCTTGCTTTTCAATGATCTTGGGATTAAAATTACTGCTATTCAACACATCTGAAACAATGGTTATACACATGTGGGTTCAAAGCCATGTAGGAGGTGGAAGAAAAAAGCCAAATTCACTGTGGTGGTGTTTAATCTGCAGAAAGAACTACACATAGAGGGAGACATGATTAGAAAGCAATTAAAAACAATTTGGGATTTTGTTCGTAAGAAACTTCATAGAATCATTTATGTTGGAAAAGACCTGAGAGATCATTGAGTCCAACCCTTTCAAGGCAGTAAGGAAAATAAATAATATTGATTAAACCAGAAAGTAAAGAAAAGGCGATGAGGACTCAGGACAGCAAAGAAAGCTATTTTTAGATAAGAGAATATTTTTTAAGTGGCATCATACGGTGCAAGCATTCAGTACACAAAATGCTACAAGGGAGGCCAAAAATAATTCTTCAAAAATGTTCAAGACGTGAAAACCAATTCTGAATCTTTTTCAAATCCTTTGGAAGCAAGAAGTGTTCCAGAGAGCTGGACAAGTGAGGTAGAAAAGGTGGAGCCAAAGAAGACAGAGCCCAGCAGAAAAGCCAGGGAGAGTGTGTGCATCCTTGTTGTTACCTGTGGAACCTTACAGAAAACATGTTTGAGACTCAAGTGTTAATTAAAGGTGTTTTAGAGGAAGTAGATACAATGGACTGTATTATGTCACTAAAATGGAAGTATTTTTTTAGCTCACCATGTATTTGTTTTATTAATGTTTGGTCTCTGTGTCTGAGATAAAACAACTGCCTCAAGCCTTGGGTTTCATTGCACAGTGAGCATTGATTAGTTCCATCTTTTATAATTCCTCGATTGACATTATCTGATTTTTGTCAATTTTGGGAATGCTTAATGTATTACTTTGTTTGAAAAGGTATGCAAGATAAAGTGCCAGTTTCACCTTGGGTTTTGTTTGGTTTTTTGTTGTTTTTTTTAAACTCTTTCATTTTCTATCATAATCCTATATGAAAACTCTTTGTATTCCATTGATATGCCTGTAATAGTTTATTTACCTCATGGCCTGAAAAGTTTTATTGCCCTTTTTGAGTTTATTTGGGATCCTTTGTTTCTTAATCTTCACAGAGATTGTTTTTTCAGAGAAACTGATCAGATTCACTATCAAGATGGAAACTGTATATGAAAAGTTCCTCTGTGGAGAAGTTAATCTGATGTTAAATAAATTGCTTTTCTTGAAGGACTGGCACTTCATTGTCACCTGTTTCCTTCCTGCATTTCCTTTAGCCTGAAAATACTGATCGTTTGTTAATTAATCCCATCAGAATTTGCAGGGTTTTATTTATTTATGCAAGAAGCTACTTCATGTTTTAATGTTGGTAAAGAAGAAAATGCATTTTATGTCTTTCTGTCTTTTTTTTTTTCCTCGACTGAGGGGATTTTCAGCTCCAGTTAAGAGTCATCTTGCAGTCAGACTGGAGAGGTGCTTTGAAGACTGAAAAACAGATTAGATATGTTGGTTTCCTCTTTGGTCAGGGCACCAGTGATGGTAATTGCTTGGACAGGTTGTGAACAATTCAAAATACAACCCTGTAGTTACTGGATCTTTTTGTCCTGAATTTGCTATTCCATATCTCTATATCTGTATATTTTTTCTGAGCTGATATTATTCCCTTCTGTATTTCTTCTTCAGATTCTTCTCAGATCCTTTAATGGTGAAATCACTTTTCTTTTGAGAGTTGCACCATAGCATCAGTGAAAAAGTGCTTTTAACTCCTTGCACTGAGCCTCATGTAATTAAGTTGGACTTTCTTTAATGTTTGGGATTCCATTTTTTTGAGAACAATTTTTTAAAAAATTTTCTTAATGATTTTGGAAGGGGTGCTTAGAGAAGTTGGTAGTGCAGAACCAAAAGCATCTCAGATTTATGTCATCTGACCAGATGGATATGGCTGTTACTTTCCCAGATGAAGGAATTTTGAGGATTCTCAGTGAAATACCCGCCTGTGTCTCTTACTGGAACTGCACACCCTGTATCCAAGTGTGGCTCTTGGTTCAGAATGTACAGTTGTAGAGGGATGGGTATTTTAAGGACCAGACACTGTTCTTCAGACCTCTTTATGTAAGAGATACAGAAAAATCCCACATTTAAATGCTACATTTTCTGGCCTACGGATTTTTCTGAATTTTAAAGAGGTCAGCCAAATTTTTTTTCCTCTGTGGAGTTGGGACAAACCCAAGTTGAGTGACTTCTGTGTATTTGTGTCATATCCCGTTGCTCTCTCCTTCCCAAGAGCAGAGATTTATATCTGGAAAGCCAAATATTTTCTCTCTACCATTTCCAGTGTGCTTTCCCAAGACAAGTGCTGTCCTGCTTCTGCAACAAATGGATCCAATCAGGGCAGCTCCTAATCCACAATGATTCCAAATTTCTTTGAAGTCCATGGGTGTCCTGAGCATCCTCTTACAGGCTCAGCAGAGGGAATGTTTGAACAGCTTTCTGAGCACAGCAGACTTCCCATCAACTCTACAAAGTTGCTGTGCTTTTCTCAGCTGTTTAAAATTCATGTGCTCCCAGCTCAAGACTGTTTTTTCTCTTCTCTCTCTGTGTTTGTGGTTCTTTTACCTTCAGTCAATAATAGGAAATCCTGTGCAGCTTGAAAAGCCTGTAGTACCCAGATGTCAGTCATTATGCTAAAGTCTTCCTTCAAGTAAGTTGTTTTCAAAGGAGTAGAAAATTATTCTTTATAAATATATTTAATAAAACCACACTGCTCATTGAGTTTTTGCAGGTTTGCCTGAGGGTGGGGATAAAACCATGATCAATTTAAACATGGCATCACTCTTTTTTTGCAGCATTACTGTAAAAAGCATATTAAGGCTTTCATTACAGTCTTTCCATTTTCAGAGGTTTATATCACCTACTAATTTGCTCATTTTAAGCACATTACATGGAAGGTCCATGTTGAACTAATCAAATTTCATTTGCAGAAAAAGGCTTTCCAAAAAGCCTTTCCACCTGCTTGGGAAGGCAGGTGGTTTGAAGAAATTGTGCTAAGATTCCCAAACCCCTTTTGTTCAGAGGGAAGGAAATGCCACATTGGGGTTCTTTGTGTGCAAGAGCTCCCTTGTCTTCTGTTCCCATATTTCATCCCATCCCAGGTCTTTTGCCGTATGAGAAGATGATTAGGGGTCTGGAGCCCATTCTGGAGCCAGGCTGGGAGAGCTGGGAGTGTTCACCTGGAGAGGAGAAGGATCCAGGGAGACCTTAGAGCCCCTTCCAGAGCCTAAAGGGGCTCCAGGAGAGCTGGAGAGGGACATGGGACAAAGGGGAATGGGCTTCCCACTGCCAGAGGGCAGTGTGAGATGGGATATTGGGAAGGAATTGTTGGCTGTGAGGGTGGTGAGGCCCTGGGATAGGTCGTCCAGAGAAGCTGTGGCTGCCCCATCCCTGGAAGTGTCCAAGGCCAGGTTGGATGGGGCTTGGAGCAACCTGGGATAGCGGGAGGTGTCCCTGCCCATGGCAGTGGGGTGGATGGTCTTGAAGGTCCCTTCCAACCCAAACCATTCTGTGATTCTGTGAACATCGTGTCAGCACTTTCAGAAGAATTTCTATTAAAAAAAAAACAAAAGGAAGGAGGTAAGAGACGAAAGAACTTCACCTTGTCATTGTTGTACACATGCAGGTAGTGATGGTTTTTATGATTCTTTGAAGGAGAAGGGAAGGCTGGGTTTTGCATATTTTGGCCTCTTTGATTTTGAATCTTGGGCAAAGATCCCATTCTGTTTGTGCCAAGGGCTGTGTAAATACCTGGCAAAACCACGGCCTCTCTGTTCCAAATGAAAGCTGGATTTAGACAGATGGAGTGTGAACACAGCCTGAGTTGGAATCCATCAGCAAGGTGAGGCTTGGAGACAACATCTCATCCCAATCCAACCACCTGAGCTTCCTTCCATGGGGAAGCCAAGTCACGTACTGGGAGGAGGTTGAATGAAAGCAATGAGGAAACAGATCCTTGGAAGAGTTTCCTTGCAGGTGTCAAGTGCAGCTCTTGCAAAGGTGCAGCGTTACCTGTTTAACAATTTAATCAGCTGCTTTGTGGGATGTTTGTAGCTGAAGTCATGGTCCTGCTGCAAAAGGCTTATTTTCAGAAATTATTTAGCTCCAGGGCTAAGTCAAGCAGCTGCTGTTGGTTCTCACTCTGTGCCAGCTCCTGAGCTGTGCTCTGTTATTTGTGCACAGCTGATCTGTGCTAAATTAACTTCCATTTTCAAAATATTTACTTCATAACTGTCCTTTTTTTCCCCTTCCTTTCATTAGTTCATTATGCACCTGAACAAGGACTGTATGAGCAGTGGGATGGGAAGAAGTGGTGAGGAACAGGTGGGTGCTGCTGAAACCATGGGTGGTCCTGCAGGAGGAAATGCTCATTAAACTGCAGCCCAGTGGTGTCTGAGTGAAGTTTTGAAAAGCTTTAAAAGTGAAGGTGAGCAGTGTGATGCAGAGAGGGTGATTCAGTCAGTGGAAGAAGTTTGAGAAAGAAATGACTTTAGAAAAAACTGAAGCATCTTTGTAATAATTTTCTGAGTGCATGTGATGGAATAAGATTGCTGCTAACAGAGAACAGTGAGGTGCAGGATGATAACATCAGAAAGGGGAGGGGAGGAAGTACAGCTTTGGGTATATGGATGAATCACAGTGTCATAAAAGTAATAACTGGAAGATTTAGGTGTAGGTTGGATTGGACAACAGCAGAGGAAATCCAAAAATAGTACCTGTATAACAGGAAAGAGAGGTAATAATTTCATTTTTTACTGCTGTTATCCAGGCACCAGGTATAGAAGGCACATGACTTCCTTCTGTACCTCTCTAGTTTCTTGGTGACAGAAATGCTCTAAAATCTGGGTATCCAGAGTGAATGCAGCGTGGCAGTTCTGGCATTTTCCATGTGACCTTTAAAACCTTTTAGTCATTCCTTTCCACTCTCTTCAGAAGCAGCTTGATTTTCTTTCTACTTTTGCCTTTTTTTTTACATATTGCAGCAGTTTTCATGAATGATCTGAATTTACCAAATAACTCAGATTTTGTGGCTGAACTATTTTCAGTTTATCTTCGTGGTGGTTGCAGTTTTTTATCACCTTACCTTTTTATTTCTTTTCCTCTTTTTTTTATTCTTCTTTAGAAAATACAAGGTGCTTGAGAAAATGTTTTAATTCAGGCTGTTAAGGCTGGCAATCCATTACCTGAAAAACTTTCTTCTACCTGAGAAATCTTAGCAACATCTAAACTCATTCTCTTGAGTCAGGTAGATAATTGATTGTGGCAGGAAGATCTTTCTTCTGGGAAAGACTCTGTAACAGGTAGTTAAAGCATTTGATTTGATCAATACTTCTTAGTCCTGGTGAAAGAAAGGTAAAACAGTAAAACATCATTTACAGGGGCTATTTTGGCCACCTGAATGTTGATGTAGATCTTTGCCAGTTGTTCCACATTAAATTTGGATGTGCAGATATTCTTAGGTCACACTTCTATTTTTTTGTGGCAGTGAACATGCTTCTATTTATTTGGAGGGGCAAATATTGGATGAATATACTCTGCATTGATACTTTGGAACAACTGAAAATTTCATTACTTAACAGCTTTCTAGAAGTTACCAGCAAGGTTAAAGTTATAACTAAGTCAGAATTTGAATGGAGATGTATGTGAACAGTAACTGATAATTTCAGTATTTTATGTCAGTTGTTTATTGCTGTATTCATAGCGTAGTCAAAAGCTGAAGAAAAATATTAATCATCATAAGATATATTAATTTTTGCCCTCATGCTTTGAAGGAGCTCTAAATTATATATGTAAATTGGCACAGAAAATCATCAGGTGGAACATATTACATTAATATTTTATATGAACCCCCTCATCCCCACCCTCTAAATCTGGGCTGCCCTTTGTGAAAGATTTCATGGAGAACATGCTTGTGTGATGGGAACTTGAACTCATTGCAGAAATTTAACAAAGTTAGAAGGATTTAAATGTTAAGGTCAAAAATGCCTCTGTAGTCAAAAGTTGCCATTTAAAAAAAATATTGTATTTTAGAACCATTTTATGAATTAGTAAGTTGAATAGAGTTAATTTTCCATTTATGGGGTAATATAAGTATAGTCAAGCTCTTCCATGGTGACATTGTGGTATTAAAAACTATTCTCTCTCTGTTGTAAACTTCTTTCTTTATATAGGAAATATTTATTGGATTGAAAAGAACTCATGATTTGCCTAAATGCTGAATTTCCCATTTGTACAGCAAACTTCTTTATGTGGCATGAAGTCTTAGATGATTAAGAAATCTCACCTGGGACCTGCAAAGGCAAAGTTGGAATAAAAAGATAGTTGCCTTTAGAGATTGGGGGGTTTCTTGTTTTCCTTCATAGAATCATAGAACTGTTAAATTTGGAAAAGACCTCCAAGATCATTGAGCTCAACCATGGACTTGATGGCATGTTCATGTCAAATTTAAACTGTGGGTCTGGGAAAGGAAAGTCCTGGGCCTATTATTAGATATGAGTAGTAATTGTATCAGAGGTATTAAGTTTTTAATTTGAATTTAAAGAAAGATTGTTGGTTTTTGTTTTTGTTTTTTTTTCCCCTCTTTCTAATTATAATAGATCCCTCTAAGCATTTGGAGTAATAGCACTTAATGTAGCCAGGAATTCTAAATAGCAAGTTCATTAGATAAGTTCCAGTTCAGTGGCATCTGAGATTTACTCCCATTTCTTCCTCCACCAGTTTGGTTCTGACTCAGATTAATAACAGCTTGTTAATTTGCACACACCAGAAAGTACAAAATTAAAAATGGGGAGTTGAAATGTGCAGTTCAGCTGTTCAGTCCCTGTATTTTGCTGCCATAATTCAGGCACTTTGTCCAGGGTCTTTCCTGGAGCCCTTTGAGGTGCTGGAAGGTCTCTGGAGCCTTCTCTTCTCCAGGCTGAGCACATCCCAGCCTGTCCCTCTAACAGAGGGGCTCCAGCTCTGGGAGCATCTCCTCATCTGGGAAAAGGCCAGGGATGGGCTAAAACGTGGGAAGAGAGATAAGACAAGGGAGATTTTCCCCTGTGATGTTGCTGTGGCAGCACTGCTGAGATGTCAGTGTGTAGTAAACTTCAACTATCAACTGAATTAAAAAAATACTATTTCAGAGAGAGCTCTGTGTTTCTAAGCAGCACATCCAGATAGTTCTGCTTCAAGAAAAAGAAATGCCTTCTTCCCTTTTTTTTTTTGGGGGCTATAGCCATTTTTTAAACTTTTAGGGTTTTTAGTTGCATGAAATTATTTGACTATGGATATGAAGGTGATGGTCTTGGAAAACGTAGATCAGCAATGTGTGAGATCACAAATTCTTTTTTCTAAGAGAAGTTGATGATAATCACACACTCTTTTTTTTTAAGTGATATCACCATTTCCTGTCTAAACCAGAAAAAAATAAAAGTGTGGATTTTCATGAGATGGCTTTTCTGAGTGATTTGCTTAATCTTCTCTTTTTTCGGTGTGTGTATAATTATTATCATATGATTGCCAGCATTATTTAATTTCTGTAATTATCACTGTTAAAATGAGAAGCCTTGGTTTTTTGTCAGGCATTTTAACCAATTTCCCCTCTGACAGATTTCTCTTTCTTCCTTTAGTCTGTTGATTGGGAAGATTGGCAGTTCTTTAGAACATGGACTTTATAGATGCATAGTCATTTTCATATATTAAAGAAAAAATAATCATAGCTCTTTCAGTTCTGATTATTCCCATGTTATTCCAGAGTTTCAGAAGTGGGATATTGGGCAGAGTGTCCATGATTTATGTTACTCTGTGCTGTGTGGTTGATGTGAGATGGGTTTTAGATGCTCTGAAGGGCAACCTGGCACTGCAGGAGAGAACCTGCTCCAGAAATCCATGCTCTTTTCCAACATGGGGATTTGTCATTTCTGATGTGTAAAAGTATAAATATTTTATTATGAGGTGTGTGAGATATGAAAAATAGGGAGTTTGGAGAAATCCTGTGAACCTCTTGGTTTAGTAAGAGGCACAAAGTTGACCATCCCTGTTCCAGTAAGTGAAGGTGCTTGGAAAGGCTGAGAGTTGGATGGAGAATCTTCCTTGGAACAAAGTTAGACATTACATTTGTAGCCACATTTGTACCTCGTGTCCAGCTCAGTTCTCAGATCCCAGAATATGACTTTCCCCCCTAAGAGAATCTACCAGCCTGTTAAAAGCTGCCCCGAACCATCTTTCCCACATTTTCCTCATTTTTGGACATTTTTTCTTCAGCCTTTGGAATTATTTAATCTCTTAATATTGGAAGTTGGATTGATAGGTCCCTTTCTCCTTCCCCCAGGTTCCACTTTAGGACCTGGGGGAATCATTCCTGTCAAAATGTGTCTCCTCCTTGCTCTGTGACACAGTGATGACCAGGGCAGGGATTGTCCCTCTGTGCTGGGCACTGGTGAGGCCACCCCTCGAGTCCTGTGTGCGCTTCTGGGCTCCTCAGTTCAGGAAAGACACTGAGGGGCTGGAGTGTGTCCAGGGAAGGGAAGGGAGCTGGGAAGGGGCTGGAGCCCCAGGAGCAGCTGAGGGAGCTGGGGGGGCTCAGCCTGGAGAAAAGGAGGATCCAAAGGCACCTGGAATTCTCTGCAATCCCTGCCAGGAGGGGGGAGCCGGGGGGGGTCGGGCTCTGCTCCCAGGGAACAAGGGACAGGAGGAGAGGGAACGGCCTCGAGTTGTGCCCCAGGACGGTCAGGTTGGACATCAGGAGGAATTTCTTCATGGAAAGGGTTGTTAAACACTGGAAGAGGCTGCCCAGGGAGGTTTGGAGTCCCCATCCCTGGAGGCATCCAAGGAGTGACTGGAGTGGCACTCGGTGCTCAGGGCTGGGGGACAAGGTGGGGATCAGTCTCGAGTTGGAGTCGATGACCTTGGAGGTCTTTTCCGACCCAAATGATTCTGTGATTCTAAAGGTTCTAAAGATTCCAATGCAAACCCACCACAATCCACAGGAGGCAAAGTACTGACGTCACTCCAAGGGGCCAAACTCAAATTTACAAGGACCCTGAAAGCAAAGTCCAGCAGGGAGGGATTTTATCCCACCTTTGCTTTGGAAGCATTCCACATGAAAAAGATGCTTAACCACCTGGCTTGAATTTATTGCTCATTTTTGACTCAGCTGTTTCCCAAACAGTTCTGTTATGTTTAGACCTATTTAAATCTAGAATGGCTTCAAGTCACTGCTTCTGGACTATATTTTAGTATGATAAAGTATTTATTTCATTTTTTTGGAAGAAGATAAAGGTTGAAAATAGCTATAAAGACTAACCTGGACTGTAGAATAATGTTTGAAAATAACAGAATTAAATAGTGAACATAATTCTTTTCTATGAAAAACTCAAAGCTTTATATAATAGAGATACTCTTAGGGTAAAACTTTTTTATTATTCTTTAACTACCTATCTTAAAATGGGTACAGCATCATTAGTATTTCATTGTGTCTATTTCTTTCTCAACATATATTTCTATGTAACTCGTATACAGTGGATAAAACTTTTTAATTTCATTGTGTTTAGATTAGAAATGTTCTTACAAACATGGAAGATTGTTCCACATTTGATATGGAAGTTGATAGCTTGTTTGTATGCCAAGGGAAGTACATAAGAGATGTATCTGTGCTTTTATTTCTAATTATTAGATAATGTAAAAGGGCACAAGAATGCTGCAGGGGGATCTGTGTAACATAAGCACATGCTGCTGGCAGCCACAATTTGAGTTTGAAAGGAGATCAGCTCTTTTCTGGTACTTTCTGCTGATGTTTTAGGCAGTGGAGCTGTGTCTTAAACACTTGCTCTGTGTTGCTGTAGGGTGATGTATGATCTACAAGTCCCAAATTCGAAGCAATTAGAGTGGGAAAAAATGGATCAAGTTTTACAGATTATTTTCTTGACAACACAGGATTTTTACCCCTTAACCAGTGTTTTCAAATATGTGTGCCTCTTCTAATCACAGATGGACTTTCCAAGTGTCTTTTCCACAGTTTCTGAATATAGATCAGCACTGGAAAGTCATTTTGTATCTCCATTTTTGTAGTTTTCTTGTTGTACTTCTCATTCATAGTAAAGATTTGGGATTTGGAATAAAATATAAATTGAAGTTTGTTCTGCTTTTCTCCTCATCAGTTACTTTTCTAAGAGGCAAATCATTCTTCTGGATCAGTGACCTCTGAAGCTCATTGATTTCCATTTAAATACGATCTGTCATTTACATTCCTAATAAAAAGGGAATAAAAGGGCCACAATATTCACATTGAAACATTAGTTCTTTCTGTCACTATTAAAAAAATTTATTCTAAACATTTTATCTATGGAAAATACTGTCATTAAAATTGAAATCAGAAGTCAAAACTTGACAAACTGACCCAGTGTAGTTGGGTTTTACATGTCCTTTGTGGTCTTTCACTTTGGCTGCCTGCTTATGAGCTGTTTAAATTCCTTTGCCTAATTTTGAATTTTTTGAAATAATTTGCATTTAAAGAGTACTGAATAATGTTATTTGATAGACTGATTTTTTTTTGTTGAACTTTTGAATGGAAATTTTAATTAAAATGCAGAAAATTGGCATTTAAATGGTTCTTTTAATAATATATATATATGCAGGATGAATACATTATATATTGTTTAAATCTGTGTAACAAATGTTATCTGTAGTTATGAATTATTTTATTTATTTTTTGTATGTATGTTATTCTTTCAGTTTCAGCAATGGCTGATTTCTGGTTATTCTGCTGATTTCTTTTTTCTTTTTTTTTACTGTAAATGAATAGAAGAAACAAAACTTTCCAGCGTTTTCAAATACCAGTTAGTGCCTGAACTTTGAATGGAGGTGGAATTAGTCATGACGTAGATATGATATAAATTCTAAAGTAGAAACATAAATCCAACTGTGATTTAGAGCATATGCAGAGCCCTGAAAAATGCAGATGGAGTTCTGACCTCGATAGCTCCTGCAGAGAATAAAGGGCACTTTTACCCTCTGCCTCTATCTTCATTTTACATATACTGAGGATTGCCTTAACATTTAATGTATTGCTTAGTGAGAAAGAACTCAGTAAAATATGATTTTAAAGAGTGTTCCTGGAGAAAATGGCCAAAAACGTGCAAAAAGAGAAAAAAAAGAGGTTTTATTTTCAGCTTCATTATAAATTTATGAACTTGCAATTTAAATTAGTTTTGCTCATTAATTTTCATCTTAGTGAGCTGAAGTGTATTGTATTGATCCGAAGTTGTAAACCCAGTGTGATTAAAACCCAGAAGTGCTGTGTGACAACACACACCACTGTTGATATCTGATGTGAGTCCTGCTTCAAAATACAGCAGGATCTTGGTCATTTGCTCCAAGGGAAGAGCTCTGAGGATTCAATAATTCATGTCATAAAACAGGTACTGATTTTAATTTTTGAGGCTCAGTTTAATATTATATTGAGAACTTGCTAACAAATACTCTGTTATATTATTTATATCATTATATTAATTTCTATTATTTATATCTTTACACTACTGAGAGATATTAAAATAATATAAAGTCAGGTTTCAGTCCAGAATTGTGTTATGCAAAAATGAGGAAGGTGGAGCCAATACTGTTGCAGCTGGCACTTTTCTACAGGCAGGTTTTTTTGGGTATATGTCTGAGTTTGAGTAAAAATCACATAACCAGCCATATTTCAGTTGCCTCAGGAGAAGTTTTGGGTTTTTTGCCCTTTCTGTAGCTGCCCTTGTGACCATTAACAGCTTCTACTATGCAGAATATAGATAAAAAACACCATTACTTCCTCCCTAAATGTGACAAAAGTACAATCCATCCATTGAAAAGCTTGATCACAAATAGTGATTCTGTATTATGAGGGAGAGATATGTATCTGGAAAAAAAATTTTCAGCTCCTAACTGCAAATCCTCTGTTAAAAACAGGCTGCTGACAAAAAACCATGGAATCACAGGATGGATTGGGATGGAAGGAGCTTAAAGATCATCCAGTTCCATGGATAGAGACAAGTTCCACTAGACCAGGTGGCTCAGAGCTGCATCCAGCCTGGCCTTGGGTTTCTCCTGTTGGAATTCAGTGTAGCAGGTTGTGAGGAAAAGCTTTTCCAAACCTGCTCTTCCTTGGAGGAGGATGGAGAATAAAAGATGTGGAAATAGGCAGTTTGACAGGCAGTAATTCAGAGCATCCCCACTGTGTATCTACACGGGTTCTGAAGCACATGAAAGTCCACATTGGGTAAAGAATGTGTTCCTGGATGGGAAACATGCTGGGAAACTGGGGAACAGCACGTTTTAAAGGTATTTTTTGTGTAGGGTTGGAAAAGGTTTTGTTTGCTCCTTCCTCTCCTCCTCACTGCTTTCAGGAGCTGATGTTTATTTCTGTTTTGTGTTATTTTCAAGTGACCTCTCACTCTGGAGTAATCAACTGATTGCTTGATGAAAATTCGATGTTTTGCATAATCTAATGAGCTTTTTGGCCTTTCTTGCTTTAAGTTTTGCTCTGTGGAGACCTCAGTGGTGCTGCTGATGATCCAGGTTCAGTTTAGAGAAGTTCTGCTAAGTAGCATTTTGCTTGACAGCATTCATGCCTTCCTGTAACTGATTCTTTTTGAGAGGTTGGTGTGATTAAAGAGAACATAAGTTGTGTTTTCTGTACTAAGGCTTTTCACATTTTAATTTTCCTTTTTTTCCTTTTATTTGTAGATGTTTTAGTGTGAATAATTTACAGTTCAAGACCTTTGGACTTTTAATAGATTTAATATATTTGGTTCTCCTGGTTCTGGTTTTTGGTTTTTTTTTACAATCAGTGGTTAAAGCAGCAGATGGACACCTTGGAGAATCCTCTTTTCAATGCCCTGATTTTCTCTCTGCTCTTTGTAAAGCTTCTGTGCTCCTTTCAAGCAGTAATTTTGCATTTTCTGTGACTTTGTGATCCTTCTCAGATAAATATCTTGCAAACTCTCCTTTTTTCCCTTTCCACCATGACTGCTTTACCTTTCCTCTACAAGTTCACATGGATTTCTGCCATGTTTAACAAATCCCATTTAAATGTGGTAAAACTTTGCTAATGATGAGCAGCCTAAAGCAAAGGTGGAGATCTGTGCAGTCATTGTCTGTCCCTACCAGTACTTTAGTTAATTACCTGTGAGGATTATTTCTGAAGCTGTAAACACATTTATCTCTGTGCTTTTAATCACTTAACAGTTTCTGTGGTCAATCAGTTATAAAAATACTCTTTGTCTCAGTTTTGATTGAAGACTTCCCTTTCACCATTAACTAATTGTTTCTTCAGATGTTGCTGGAACATTAGATGCTTTGATGTCTTTGTATTTGAGTGCCATTATTCTATTAATGGATGTAATAAAAACCCCCATCCACCACTACTTTTTAGTGCCTTAAAGCCAGAAATTTCTCAGACTGGTTATTAGGAATTTCGAGGTCGTTTCAATCACTTTTTAACGTATCTTTAATTGTGATTTTTTTTTTTCAGACTAGGGCTTTTTAATGATTTTTAATTCTTTTTTTAATGACTTTTTTCCTAAGCAGCACACCTGTAAAAGGACAATCAGGCTACAGCTGCAGGGACATGTGGCACTCAGTGCCATGGGCTGGTTGACAAGCTGATGGTGTCAAAGTTGGACTTTATGATCATGGAGGTCTTTTCCAGCCTCAATAATTCTGTGATTCCATGAAGGAAAAAAAAAAGACTGGGGTGATGTAGAGGAAAGGAGCCTGTGTCCTGTTGCTGGGGCATTTTCCTAGGGAATAAGGACTCAGGTAAGGAAAATACCCAAGGATTTTTTCTCCTTGTAACCACGAGCTGGGTGGGGAGTCACTGGGGCAGTAAATGACTGTAAATTCAGGGTGACCATCACTGTTGGGATGAATTATTGTAGGAAGGGGCTGCCCATTCCAAGTCACCATGTGGTGCAAAGTCCTAAAGCCTTGTGGATAAAGTGGCTTTGAGATGGTCTGTCCTCTGTTTCCAAGCAGCTGTTCCACATGGGTTTCTGCTCCAGGCAGGATGGATTGGAGGCTCTGGTGATCACAGAGGCAGAGTTTCAATATTGGGCTCCACTGGTGGGTTCTTTCAATAAAGTTCAGAATTGCAGCAAAGAATGACATCAGACTTTACTGAGGAATAAGGAAGGCTTTGACAAGAACCTGGTGGCTCCAGCAGAAGAAGTAGGTCATGTAAAAAGAAGCAAACAAAAAATTGCTTTTGAGGTGTTTGCATCCCTCTGTTTCTGAGCTCTACTCTGGTTTGCCAGTTTAGCTTGAATTTTCTTGTGAAAGAAAAATGTGTAAATAAAATTATTCGTGGAATGTGCCTTCCTTCCTAAAGTAAAGGAATCTGCTAGTAGGAAAAGGCAAAGTTATTTTGCACTTTTGGATAGGAATTTTCTCCTGGTAAGAGCTATCCCCCTTTTTCTTCTCAATAAAACTAATATAAATATATTTTGTAATAGCGAAGAGTAGCCAGGTATATTTTAAATAAATAATCTCACTTAAATTAGCTTATTTTGGAATAAATTACATGTTGTCAGCTCTGGTGTTACAAGCCTAAAAATTCCATATTTTGAGTTTGAGATTATACTAAAGATTTTTCTGGTCACAATAGAATTGGAAACTCATCCGAGATGTTTGTGGCTGATAGTTTATATTTCTTTATCTAAAAGAATGATTACATTCTACATAATACACTGATAATATCTTGCCATGAGAGAGGAAAGATAGTGTATAAACCTGCAAAGGTTTTCCAAAACTAATCTACTCCAAACCTTAAAAAAGTTCTAAATGGAAAAGGAAATGAAAAAAACCCGCCTTGCACTCAGTCTGAATATAGATTCTGCCTTCTTATTCAGAATCTTTACTTCTGTATCTTTTGCTGTGGGAAATTCTTGTTCAGTGTAAAAATCTGTATAAATTGAGTTTGTATTTTTAGGTGATGTGACTGTAGAGGTTTGAAATATTGAAGCAAATTCTTGCTTGAAGTGTCTTAAAAATCATGGTTTCTTTAGGGTGAAGTTTAGTTTTTAATTAACATGTTAATATGAAATTCTTTGTGACCAATATTAATATTTTCACTTGAACACATAAAGAAACCCAGGTAGATAAAGAAAAGCTTTGGTCAAAGTACATGCAATTCTATGGTATAAATTACTAAACTCTGTTCCTTGGACTAGTTGCTATGGAAATTTTTTTTCTCTGATTTTCTTTTTTGCTGTGTGTGCATTGAGGTATTTTAATAACAGAAAAAAAATTACAGAGAAAGTTTGAAAAATACAAGTCAACCTTTTAGTGAAAGTACTCAGAATAATCAGCAAATTCTTGGTTGCTTTGCACTGTCCTGTCCCTTTTTGCTTTATGTATTCTGCTCACAAATTGACTGTACACTGTTACTGGTCTAAGAGGTTATTTTCCAGGAAAAATGGGTTAAATGAGTTAAATAGAACACATCAGACATTGGCTTTATAGCTGTTGTTTTATATCTGGCTGGGAAGAATAAAGTTGTTCCTGAGCCAGCACAAGGAGGAGGCTTTGAGGTCCAGGTCTCCCCTCAAGCAGTTGCTTCCCTGGCATTTTAAAGGGATGGATCCATCACTTTTAAGTCCTCAGTAATGTGGATTTCTTCATATACAGGGTGGTTTTTTTTCCTGGAATCAACATTATGAGCTTTCTAGACTAAAGTTAGTAAACAAAGATCTGACACTAATTTAAGAGTGATGATTGTTCATATGACCGGGTTCAAAAATATGAGGTGTAACAAGGAAGAAATTTCTTGTGATAATTCTAAAGGATTATGTGAATCCATAATTCACTTCTGTGAAGTGCATCCTAAACCATCAGCTTGATATTATAAAGGGGGCAAAAATGAATCCACATCTGACCTCCCATTTATTTGTATTTTTGGTATGCACAGAATTAATGTTGTTTCCAAACATTTTAATGTAAGAGGTTAAGTGTGTGCTTGACTTTAAAACAAAGAAGCAAAAATACAATTATAATCATCAGAAACTGGCAACAGAAAGTAACAAGTCTTTGAAGTGCTGGGAAGGGAAAAGATAGTTTTAGAAAAGTTGTTGAGAGCCACTGAGAGAAGAAAGAATTAGGACAAGTCACCTGATACACCAAATTTAGAAGTATTCTCCAAAGGTCATTAATAAAGCAATAAGGTGTGTGTGCAATAGAAAGGGAATGGGAAACAGGAGAAAAATAGCTGGCTTTCAAAAAGCCTGGGGGTTAAATCACACTTGATTTTTGGTGCTTTTAGGCACCATGTAGTCATCATCCATTTTACATAATAGAAACTCAAATCTTTTTCCTATTGAAGGCAATAGAGAAAATTGCTGATGGTTTCAATAAAGCAGGTTTGGGGCCCATATTGTGGTCTTTACTGGGAGAAAGAAATCTCTGCTCTTCTGGGATGCCTTTGTGTCTGACACACTCTTAAATTGCCAACCTGCTGCTGAATGTTATCTTAATTGCAGCACTCTGGGTCATAATTGTAACTTAAATGTGGTGGGTTGAACACAGGACCAGCAAGTACAGCCTAAGAAGAAAACTAAAGTTATTTCAAATAATCTGTAGAATGATAAGGGATCATTGAGATTCGGGTCTCAGATTTGTCATTAGGTTCATGATAAAAAACCTGAAAAAAATCCAATTAGAGTCTGATTTGCCTTTGAAACTTAGATATTATATAAGTGGGTTTTAAATTGTATTTTGCCAAGGTTTTAGTGAATCTGTTGAGATGGCATGACTCAGTGGTAAAGTGTGTGCTTTGGTTCAGTTACTGCCATTGAATCAGGCACTTACTATAAAGGTGACAGGTTTGAGAGGTGCCCCCATGGAAAACTCAGCAAGGTCAAGTGCAGGATCAGGTTAATCCCAAGCACAAATACAGGCTGGGCACAGAACAGAAGGAGAGCAGCCCTGAGGAGGAGGATTTGGGAGGAGGAGGAGATGGTGGTGGATGAAATACTTGACATGAGCTGGCAACACGTGCTGGGACCCCAAAACCAAGGGTGTCCTGGGCTGATCCCCAGTGTGGGCAGCAGGGGAGGGGGGATTGTGCCCCTGTGCCCCCTCAGGTGAGACCCCCCTGCAGAGCTGCTCCAGCTCTGGGAACAACAGCACAAGGAGCTGGAGCTGCTGCAGAGAGTCCAGAGGAGCCCTGGAGATGCTGCAGGGCTGGAGCCCCTCTGCTCTGGAGCCAGGCTGGGAGAGCTGGGAATGTTCCCCTGGAGAAGGGAAGGAT
>WEIV01004787.1:94414-174520 GCA_013390005.1 Calyptomena viridis
CAGGGAATGGCTTCCCACTGCCAGAGGGCAGGGACAGATGGGAGATTGGGAAGGAATTCCTGGCTGGGAGGGTGGGGAGGCCCTGGCCCAGGTTGGGCAGAGAAGCTGTGGCTGCCCCTGGATCCCTGGAGGTGTCCAAGGCCGAGTTGGATGGGAGTTGGAGCAATCTAGTGTTTAATGGTTTTGGTGATCTTTAAGATCCTTTCATGCCAAAGCATTCTAGAATTCTGTGATGCTTAAAGGAATAAGTTACTGTCCTCCAAATTTTTGGTACTTTTCCGTTGAATTTCCTAGTGGAATGTTATCAGGAAAGTAATTGCTGCTAGATTTCTTTGTCAGGGCGAAAAAAAAAAAGAGTATTAGCAAAGTTGAGTTATACAAAGTTTTACATATTTAGAAAGTTGAGATATAGTGAAAGATGATTGTTTTTTGGGTGAATGTGATACTGGTCATTTCAATTGGCCAAGTTCTCTTGTTTTGAGTACAAAGTTTCATTCTAAATTTTGTATCTTCTGTTTTCTTGCATGATACAATCACAACATTGAATGTCTCACAAAACTGAATTTATTTCTTCTGTCCTTTGGTGAACTGGAGGAAACCCTCTGTTTATTGCAAGGAAAGAGAATTACACAAATGAGCTGACATCTTGAAGTTACTAAAAATATCTGAAGTTGAGGAAGGAGTTGAAACAAAATTTTGTGGCTTCTAATCCACTTCTGTGTCAGTAGCATCCCAACATATCCAATGTATGTCCAGAAGGAAAATTACTTGTATTAGAGCTGCTCTCAAAAGGCCTCTGAGGAAATGAGAAGGTAAGTGTGAGGTGTAAGTGATGTTCTCATAGTAACAGCTCACTGCAAGCTCCTGGCTTTGGTTAGGACAGAGGATCCCAGCTTGGGATACATCTTTCCATGTGGGCACTGGGGAGCTGTAACTCCTACAATCCCCACAATTACTTTATTTCTATCTACAATGACTTCTGTCTATGAGTAGATTGGCTTGGTCTTGCTGTAGTTGCAGCCACCTCATATTAATAGGGTGAGTTAATATTCTTGGCGGAAAAATTTGGGCACCACTGAGCTGAACAGTCATAGAAAAGTGGAGACAGTCACTTGTTATTGCAGGATTCTGTGTTGATGAACACAATTTAGTGAATTGCATCATTGGCATCCAAAACTGTCACTCTGTGTAGACACCCAGAGCTCACTGGTGTGATCTGTGGGGTGGATTCTTTATGGGTGATGGTCCCAGAAGGATTTTATAAATAACTGCTGGTTCCCTGGGAGCCACTGTCTCTGACTGGCATTACTGGTGTAATTCCAAGTTATGTATTAGTCTGGAGGTTCTGCAGTGAAAGAAATGTTCCTGAAAGGTCAGATGGAATGTATACAGTCAGGTCTGGCCCCGTTCCCAGATTTTATGAATGAAAACATAATATTGGGCTTGTAAAATCATATCCTTTCTCTCTTAGTGGGAAGTAGCCCTTTTAGCATACTTCCTTTAGAATTTGTAACTGCTTGTGTAATCTGGTGTGAAAAACCAGATACTTTGCTGTTCTGTTTCCCTGGGTACAAGGTTGTCTTCTGTGTGGTCCTTTTTTTCACATGATTGCTTCTTTTGTGCTGCAGAGGGATTGCCTTCTGACATTTTGGCATGAGTAAACATCTGTGTATCCATGGCAGATACTGAAATTCTTCCCAGCCCAAACCTTGCCCAGATGTCTCCTTGATATCTATGTTTTAAGTTTCCATAGTTAGCAAAGGAGAACAAGAAAAACCCAGCAGCTATATTGGGAAAAATAAATGCATTTTGCTGCAGTACAAGAAGATGACTCGGTAGTTTCTGTGGGAGTTACACAGCATAAAGCAAAGCTAAAGTGATTTATAACAACAGGGTCCTAAGTGACTCTATATATTAAGTGAGATAGATATATATATATATATGTATATTTTACCTTGGTTTGTTCTAGTTCTTATTTTATGAAATTTAGTTTTTTTTCCTCCTCCTCCAACACCTTTAATGAAAAATCTTAAAGATCAGAATGTGGCTGTCAACGGGAACTTCTCTTTTAATTTTGCTTTTTGAGAGTTGGTGGCATATTTTAACTACTTTTCCCTTCCCATTACACCTTCCAAAGTAAATAGTCATTAGGGAACCTGACCCTCTATTTTACTTACAATCTAATTTTGAGCATTTTTTCATGTACAAACTACCTTATTTACCTACAGAGTCTAAACCCAGGGTATAAAAAAAATTGGCTGTGGCACCAGTGTGAAGGTGAGTGTGTGTTCTGTGCCCAGAGGATTCCACCATGGCTGGTGGAGTCATTAATCAAATATAATTCCTTATTTTCCTGAATAAGGAAGGAAGAATAAGAGTTCAATAAATGGAGATTTCAGTGATTGGAGTGGACAAATGCTGTGCCTTTTGTTTTGTTGTAGTGAAATTGGAAGTGCCATTCAGCCTCATCTGGAAATTCCATCCAGCTTTCCCAGGTTCATGAGTTTCAGTATTGCATTGAGCAGAAATAATGTTACCTGTGAAACAGCATTATTGTGCCCTTCAATCACTGTTTGTGAGCCTGGGACAAATGATGCAGTTTCTCATCTCCAGTAAAGACGACGTTGGTGATGCAAATGACAATTTAAAAACTTGGTTAAATATCAGGAAGCACATATCTCTTCAAAGAACTAACAAAATCTTCCAAAACATACATGCTGTTTTCTGGAGGAGGCTGTGCAGAGCAGAAGATATGCAAATATTGGATTTAAAGATAATTTGTGTAAACTAATACTGCTAATAATTGGACTTTACGTATGTGCTGGCATATGGGAAAAACTAATTAACCACTCATGCCTGATGTTGCATAATAGGAAATGGTAACTTATTGGCAAATGCATGAAGAACTCATCACATTCTTGTAAGGAGGAGCCATAATTCAGATTTTTGGGATTCAGGCTTCTTCACAGTTAGATGCTACAATGTTCTGTTGGATCAGCAATGTGCAGTGTTGGGCTTTCCATGGACTCCATGGAAAAATCCCACGTGACAAATCCCATTTCAGCTGGGACTGTGTGGCTTGGCAAGTCTGAGGGAGTCAGATCCCTGGAAGGTGAGATTAGAAATGGGCTGTGGCACTGTCAGATCTGGCTGGAAAACCAGTAAATACTGGAAAGCTGGAAGTGGAGAGTGGGAAAGGCAGGTGGAGCCTCCCAAAACAACGTCACTGTTAGATCTGAAATGACTTTGAAATTTTGTTCTCCACTCATAGGGAGGTTCTGATTTTGAATGCAAAAATAGAATGGTGAGTGAAAAGGTTTATATATGATTTTAAACCTGTTATGTGCTTTTTTTTTAAAAAACTGTTCTGTAACTGTGACATTTGAGAAGGAGTCAGTGAGTGTATAACTGCTGATAGGGCATTTCCTTGTTTAACAATGAAAGGCACAAGAATGTTGAATTGTCTCTTGAATTAGAAAGTTGGCTGGTACAGTTTTGGGTTCCTAATAAAATTTAACCATACATCATGTTCTTCTGTGATGAATGTGGAAATGAAGAGTAACTTGTCAAGTGGATCATTTTAATTTCAGGAAGAACTATAAATGCTTTGCTTTTTCTTTTACCTAGAAGGAATAGCCTGAATTTCCACATTTACTTAAAAGTAACCATATTTTTACATTTGTTTTCTACTTGGGGAGAGTAAGAACGTGGCAAAAAAAAAAATTCAAATTCCTAAATCAACAACAATTTTTTAGCCATATATTATTTCACAAGAAGATGAATGAAACATTAATGTACAACTGTGGATTTCCACATGTTTTCAGTTGAGTGAGAGGCTACAGTTTACAACAACAGTACAAAATGACACCATGGTCTGGTGAGACAGTGTAATTTCTGAGATGTATTTGTAGTTTTGCAGCTGATAAGAACAGGATATGAAAAGGAAAAATCACAGTCATGGAACATCGAGGTGACAAAGGAGTCAATTGATGTGATTCAAACAGGACAGTGTAGAAGGTGGTTTTGGAGATCAAGGTCAACTGTGTACAAAGCTTTTAAAGAAAAAGGTCAGATTAAAATTAATTAAGTTTATTTTAATGGAACCAGAAGTGTGTGGGTCCATCCAGAGTATGGCTTTTATCTGGCCAGGATAACAACTACTTCCATTCCTCTGTTGCTGGCTGGTAAAGTGAAACATTATCTTAAGGCATTCTGAGAGAATGGAGCAGAGGATGATGGATAGATAACTGTGAGTGAGAGGAAGACACAGCAGTGGTGATTAGAACATCGAGGGTATCAAGAACATTTGAGAAATTATCCTGTTTTTCTCCTCTCTTGTGCACTTGTCTCACTGATGACAGGATCAGAATTAATTCCACAAAATCATTTCTTTTGATTTCATGCTTTCTTCTCAGGCATGAATACTTGTAGCATCGAAAATATTAATGACAAGAGATAAGTTTATGGCTCCCAATGTGAAGGGAATTGTGTGGGAATTGCAGAAGGTGACATTGGAAGCGCAGATGGATGGTGAAGGTCTGTTCCCTTGAGGTCATTGTGTTGTCAGAGGCAACGGTGCTTTTTTCCTGGGATGGGCACAAATGAGAAGAAAAGCTTGGACATGTCATAAATTATGCCAAATAAATGCTATCAACATGTCTGATAATGTGAAATATTTGCCATAATGGCACTATTTGATCTTCTTGAACTCAGGCTTTGCATTTGGCATATCAGTGGCAATAGAAATAAAGTGTTAAGCTTTTTATAAATTTTACTCTTTATTATTCAAAATAATAAGTTGAATTGTCTTACCCAATTTAAAATAATGCACACATATGTATAGCTGCAGTATTCCTGGCAAAAGCCTCTGGCCCATAAATCCAATTAAATTATCTCATTTGGTTGTAGATTTTAAACGTGTGTTCCTGTGAACAAATTTTATTATGTAGAGGTAGGGAAGATAATAGTGGATTTCTGGGATTAGCATTTTGTCTGATTCAGTCATAAACTGTGTAACAGGGCTTGGATTTTGCATGTGTTGATAGGTTATATTCAGTTGTGGATTTGACTAAATGTGCTCATTGTTGTGAAACATTATATTGTTTCAAGACTTGCATAGCTGAGATTTATCTTAAATTATTATTTTAATTTACTTTGCTTACTTGCAGTAAACTAGTGAATTATGTAGAACTATTTTTTTCTCCCACGATTGCATCTGTAGTTACCAATTCTTGCCCAAAAGCTTCCTTATGATGCCAACCATGTGGTGTTCCCAAATTCATATCAAACATGGGATTTCAAAGTAATGGAAGGTTCAGTACCTGGAATTTCAGCCTGTGCCCTCATAGATTATTAATTTTTCCTCCATTGTGAGAGTTTAAGAATGGTTATTTTGTGTATTTGGAGAATTAGAACAGAAGTAGTTCGTTGCTGTATCTTGGACTATAGTGTATTTTATATGTTGGGAGTTTTTTAAAGTTAAATTGTAGAGGAAAAAACCATATACTTTTGAAACAGTTTATCAAAAAGAAATCAAGGGAGTTAATTTGGTAGTAATTTTGTATTTGGAGAAAAGCAATGTCCTTTACACTGATGTTATAGTAGGTGAAAAAGGAAATAGAGTCACAAGAATCACCCAGCAATGAATTAGAATATTTATTTCTGAGGCATCCACTTTGATCTGCCAGATTATAGAATGATAGAATGATTTGGGTTGGAAGTCACTTAGTGCAGCTCTCTGGCAATGAGTGGGGGGGTTCAAATAGCCCAAGTTACTCCAAACCCCATCCTGACCCAGAATGTTTCCAGGGATGAGCAGCCACAGCTTCTCTGGGCACCCTGTGCTGGGGCCTCCCCACCCTTGCTGTAAAAACTTCCTTCCTTATATCTTGTCCGAATCTGTTCTCAGTTTGAAGTCATTCCACCTTGTCCAGTCACTCCAGGCCCTTCTCAAAAAATCCCTCTCCAGCTTCCCTGGAGCCTTTTCAGACACTGGAAGGGGCTCCAAGGTCTCTCCAGATCCTTCTCTTCTCCAGGCTGAGTGATCCCAGCACTGTCTTTCCTCAGAGCAGTGTTCCAGCTCCCTGGTTGTTTTTATTGCCCTCCCTGGGATCTACTCCAACAGCTCCACATCCTTATGTTGTTCCCAGAGCTGGAGCAGCTCTGCAGGGGGGTCTCACCTGAGGGGGCACAGGGGCACAATCCCCCCTCCCTGCTGCCCACACTGGGGATCAGCCCAGGGCATGGTTGGGGCTTTGTGGATGCACATTCCTGGGTCGTGTCCAGCCTCTCATCCACCAACATCCCCAAATCCTTCCTGCCACGGCTGCTCTCTGTTCAGCCCCCAGCTTGTATCAATACTGGGGGTATATTACATTATTTTCTACTATTGTATTATTTTCAGATATTGTACTGGGATGTTTGTATCTCCATGAAACACAATAATGTAAAAAAACAAGTTTCCAAAGGAAAGTATTTTCTTAATAGTATCTGGTTTCAGAAGTGTTTGCCCTGATTATATTGAAAGAAATTAATTGGTGGTATGAATGTCTGAGTTCCTTTCTGTGATCTGAGGAAGTAATTAAATGCTGTTAAATAGAATCTTATTTCTTGAAATGAGTTCACTGTCTTTTGAATTTCCTCATTAGCTGGTATCTTACAATTAAGTAATTGTGCGAGATCATCATGGATTAAAAGTAGTAGAGAGGATTTAAATGTGTATTGCTTCTTTTGGGAATGTGTGAACTATTGAGGGTCCATTAAAAGCTAGGACTAGAGAAGGGAAGAAGTACAGAAAAAAAATGGTGAATATTTGATTTAATATGACTTTTTTTCTGTGAAGCTAAAATAATAGTAAATAGCTGGTCAACCAAAAATGGACTAGCAAGTGGTTTTTATATTTCCTTGCTGTAAGGAGGCATGGGGAAGAGAAGGGGACAAAGGGAAATGGCTTAAGTTACACCAGGGGAGGTCCAGTTTGGATATTAGGAAAAAATTCTTTTCTGAAAGAGTGGATAAGCATTGGAACAGGCTGCCCAGGGCAGTGGAGTAAAAACTGAGTAGATGTGGCACTTTGCAATATGGTTTATGGTGGTACTTGGGGGAAGGTTGGACTTGATGATCATGGAGGTCTTTTCCAGCCCTAATGCTTCTGTGATTCCAAGGGGAATCACAGTGTTACCTCCACTTCCAGGACAAAGAAAGGGGGCCTGTTTTTCTTAATAAAACATGTATAATGTATATAACTTATATCTACGTTTTCTGTGTGTTTTGTATCCCTTTTGGCACCAGCAGCCCAGGAGTGTTGTGTGAACCCCCCTCCTGACTTCCCATGGCATGAGGGCACTGCCAGCAGTGCCACTGTACCTCTGCCTTCCAGACACCAGGGAAGGAGAGTCACCACCAGTCCTGCCTGGAGTTCTCCCAGTGCCTCTGGTGCTCAGGAGTGATTCCTCACTGCCAGGGACGTTGTAGGTCTGTGATATGAAGTAATTTTCATGAGTGCCTTTGTGCTAAGCTGAACGAGTCCTCTGTGAACCTCTTTTGGTAAATGAAGCTTCTCATGCTTGAAAGGCAAATTGGAGCTGTGACCTCAGTGTGTCCCCTCACTGTGTGCTGGGTTACTCCATCCCTGATCCCCTTGGCAGGGCACAGCTATTCCTGCTCTAATAGCTTGGCACCATGTGCCTGGCTTGTTGTATCACACAAGAAGAGGAAAGAGAGTACATTTATCTCACTCCGAAAAGTTGGCCCAATCTTTTGTATCCTTGAGGTTTCCTTATCTTCCTGGAGATTGTCTCCAAGGCCTTGGTCTTTCTCTTCATACCAGAGTAGACACCAGGTGGGGTGTCAGCAGTTACACTCTGTGTAGTGAGGGGATGAAATGGTTGGTGCCTCTGAGTAAATGTGTGGTAAATGTGAGTAACTCTCACATTTAGAGAGTTACTGAGTGAGTAACTCTCACATTTAGAGAGTTACTGAGTGAGTAACTCTCACTCAGTGAGAGTTTCCTGGATTCCCCTCTCATCCTCAGGCAGTGAAGCTCAGCAGCTTCAGGTCAGTTTATAAAGGTTTTCTTGCTTGTTTTGTAATTTTTTTTCTCTTCCCTTTCATGAATGTATGGAGTTAATTGATGAGGTGATGTAAATGTCTCACATCCTTAGTACACTGACAAGGAGTTCCCAAACATTTTCCCGTAACTTTAAAAGGTTTTATTTTTTGTGGTTTTTTTTTTTTTTTTGACACTTCTTTTTCGTTGGGAAGAACAAATGATTGTTTCATTTTAGCTGTGACACTATAGGTTATTATTAGTAGGAAAAGCTTCTTCCCCCAGAGGGTGGTTGGGCACTGCCCAGGCTCCCCAGGGTTTGGTCACAGCCCCAAGGCTGCCAGAGCTCCAGGAGGGTTTGGACAATGCTCTCAGGGCCAGGGTGGCATTTTTGGAGTGTCCTGTTCAGGGCTGGGAGCTGGACTTGGAGGATCCTAGTAGGTCCCTTCCAACTCAGGATATTCTATGATTCCAGGTTTGCTGGCTATATTGTATGCCCCCTCAGTTTTTTCTTCTGCACTAGGAAGACTTTTTAGTCTGTTTCATTCTCCCTTGAAGTCCTTGATCATCCTTGTTGCCACTGTATTCCTGTTTTGCAATATTTGTTGAAAAGTGATGGCTAAATAATATTAATGATATGGATTTATGGTGGTGTTTTCTGGTTTGTTCTTGTTCTCTTCCAGAATAATTCCCTTTCAGAATAATTTTTGGTTGTTAGTCTGTGTTAAGCTGGCATTTACATAAAGCTATTACAATTCACAGATTGCATTCCTGGGTTTTAATAACCAATTCAGAGCCCATCGTTATATGTGCAATCAGTATCCTTGTCTTCTCTCCTGCTGTTTATCACTTTACATCTATCAAATTAAATTTAATCTATCTTTTTTATTGCCATTGTAAGAACTTCAAAGCAATTCTTGTTTGGTTGGAAGGAAGGAAAGAGGGAGAAACAGGTGAATGATGGGATTCTGTGGATGAGCATTTTGCATTTGAGTCCTGAGATCAGTTAATGTATTGTCAGTAACTAGATTTATCAGAAGAGGAAAGGACATGAAAGTAAAGCAAAACAAAAAAGGTTGGATGATCTGTAGTTTGAATTCTAAGTGTGTGGTGGATCAAACTTGATGCCTTCTTAAGAGTAGTAGACACCCAAACAGATGTGTTGTAGTAGTGTTGGAAATGGACTTTTTCAGGCTATCAAAGGCATATCAAAATATGTTGCTACCCAATAAACTTCCACAAAATGCTAGAGCTAAGGTCTCTAGGAATAGCTCAACCTTGGAAGGACATAGTTGGAAGGAGATGTGGTTGTTCATAAGTCCCTTTAATTTTGATGTTCTATTCCTGAATTTTCTTTACTGTAATGGCCAAGCTGTGTTCTAATAAAATCTAGTTTTAGTAATTCAAAGCCCTTGGAGTGTTTTTGGTTCACTTAACTGAAGGAAAAGCTACAAGTGGATGTGGCTCTAAGGAGTGGCTGATGCAGGGCCCAATTACAGTCACAGTGATGAATCTGAGGAATTCTCTCAATCTGTTACCAACTGCAGATGTAGTGTAGATTGGACACTAATTTAATTGAACTGTCTTGTGTTCACTTGTGGTCATAGATAGCAGCAGCTAATTGTAAAAAAAAAAAGTCTATAACATGGATGGTAGAAGTTCTAAAATTAGCACAACTTTGTGTATGAGAGCTGAAAACTAAAAAATTGAAAATTGGGTTTGCCACTAAGCTTTTTTCTTGTGCGTTGTTTGGTTTTTTTCTTTCCCCCCCCCATATTTCAGGGGTTGGTTAACACAAATCTGGGGAAATAATTGTTTGATAAAACACAGTGTTGGGCCTTTGAAAAGCACAATATATTGAAAGGCCATCTATGTTCTGCAGGTGTTGCAGGTCGTGTTGGTTTGGACTCCAAATTAATGCTGAGAGGACAAGACAATTACATCTCAGAGAGAAAGGAATGGATGGATGAATAGGGAAGTAACAGAAGTAGTAGATCCTGTCCTTTATCTTTGATTCATGATTGATTCATGGAGTAGGTGGGGATAACGTGTTTAGTTGTGAGTACTACACAGAAAGCAAAAAATATGGAGTGGTGATAATAACTTCGATATCCTGTTGCAAACTAGAGTGTTAATAGAGTTGCTGAGTAGATGAGAAGCAGCCACATCAGTCTGCTCTGAGACAAGAGAAAGCTGGAGCTGCAGTGATAAGAATTGTTTTTGAAAAAATAGTGTGGCACAGTGGAATTAGTGAAGACAAATAGGGAATTTAAAGAGTGGGATGTGAACATGTAATAAAAACCAACTGAACAATGACAAAACAGCCACAAGAGATGAGCTTAGAGTGCTTTGTACATGGCAGGAGAACAAGTGATAGGATGCCAAGGATTAGTGGGGGCAGGAAAATCACCTATTGACTGGTATTGGAATACAGTGAACAAAACAAAAAACTCTTCAGGCTTAAAGACTGAACATCCCCTGGTCAGGGACAAGTGGTGGTACTGGATACTCTCCATGTCTGTGCAATGAAGAGAAACAGTGGTGACACTTGGAGCTGTTGAATTATCTGCTTTGTTTTCTTTAATTCTACCCAGTAGAATTTCTTTAATTCTACTGGGGTCTATGAAGACCCCAGTAAAACCCAGGAACACTCATGCATTGTTGTGATAGCAGCATATACTAAAGGTATTAAAGACATGGATGTGAGCCAAATAAAATGAATTTATTCTCTTGAAAGCTGGTTTTGCTCGTAAACAAGGAAACATTAAAAACAGTGGTTGGGAAATGAACTACCATGACATAAGTTTTTATGCTACTGCTCTGTATGTGTAATGTAAATATCAGCTGTCACTAGATTGTGATCTTTTCATCTGGAAAGATGTTCAAGGCCAGGTTGGATGGGACTGTGAGCAGCCTTGGATAGTGGGTGGTGTCCTTGCCCATGGCAGAGTGTGGGAATGAGATGGTTTTTAAGGTCCCTTCCTACCCAAACCAATCTGATTCCATGATTATATGATCTTGATTTACTAAGTAGTGCCTTTAGCTAGAGGTGGAGAAAACAACCTCCAACATGTTCATTCTTTGATCAAACAGTTGTGTGTATTTTATGAGTAGTTTTAAGCCAACAGTGTATTGTGCCAGTCAGTGCCAGTCACATGGATTTTGTTGCCCAGGAACATGAACCTGTCCATGGCACGGCCTGTCTGACCCCTCCTGGCACACTTTAATTAGTGGAACTCTTAAATCTCTCTGGTTCTTATCTTCATGGAAGGAGTGCTGTGGGTTGGATGGTGTTCACTGCTGGAGCTCAAGGATTCTGGAATCCATAAAAGCTGATTTAGTTCTTGCTGGAGTGTGTGAATCAGCCTCTCTGGAAACCTGGTGGTTTCTTGGGGGCTGGAAAATGCCCTCCAATGTGTTCACATGTGACATGGTTTGACTCTGGCTAAAAGCTGAGAGCCCACACATAGATCTAACATTTCTCAGAGAAGGGGAAAAAATTTGGTGGCCCGTACGGGGAAGAAGGGGGACAGGCTGAGAGTTTTGAGATAAGGATTATAACGATTATAATTGGAATAAGTTATAAGCAAAACAAGTACTAAATTATGTTGAATTTTGTTGTAATTGTTGTANTATCAGCTGTCACTAGATTGTGATCTTTTCATCTGGAAAGATGTTCAAGGCCAGGTTGGATGGGACTGTGAGCAGCCTTGGATAGTGGGTGGTGTCCTTGCCCATGGCAGAGTGTGGGAATGAGATGGTTTTTAAGGTCCCTTCCTACCCAAACCAATCTGATTCCATGATTATATGATCTCGATTTACTAAGTAGTGCCTTTAGCTAGAGGTGGAGAAAACAACCTCCAACATGTTCATTCTTTGATCAAACAGTTGTGTGTATTTTATGAGTAGTTTTAAGCCAACAGTGTATTGTGCCAGTCAGTGCCAGTCACATGGATTTTGTTGCCCAGGAACATGAACCTGTCCATGGCACGGCCTGTCTGACCCCTCCTGGCACACTTTAATTAGTGGAACTCTTAAATCTCTCTGGTTCTTATCTTCATGGAAGGAGTGCTGTGGGTTGGATGGTGTTCACTGCTGGAGCTCAAGGATTCTGGAATCCATAAAAGCTGATTTAATTCTTGCTGGAGTGTGTGAATCGGCTTCTCTGGAAACCTGGTGGTTTCTTGGGGGCTGGAAAATGACCTCCAACGTGTTCACATGGCTGCATGGAACTTTTGGAAACGAAGCCACATCCCATCCTTTGCTTTTTTTTTTTTTTGGCAGAGTGACCTGCTGGAAGGAAGAGATGTGATTAGTGTAATCACCTGCATAACATGCTCCATATCTTTTAATGAAGGCAGTTCTGTTTAAAGTAATCATTACCTGAGAGACAGTCAAGTTCTGAATCTAAAATAAGCAGTGATGGAAAATCCATCTCAGGTCCTTGTAAATTGTTCCCCATATGTAGTATTTCCTTATTTTAAAAATATTTTGAAGTTGTTCATTTCTGTTAAAAACCTCTTTAATTTCAGCTTTCACTCACTGGATTTTAATATACCTTGGCCTGCACTGGGGAGTCTGTAACAACAATTTCTTATTTCTATTTTTCTAAAGTTCTCTTCATTAAAAATCTGTAAATATCAACTATAATTTTGTAAACTTTTTTCCCCATATGATACTTTGTTACATATTTAAGTGTCTACTTTCCCCATTGTTTTGTAAGAGTTGAATGTTGAATTGCCAGCCTTGTTCTGAGGTAATTCTGTCTTCAAATTTTAAACAAAGGCACAAGTTTTTTCCCTTCTTTTCTGGATTGTCTTCAGTATTTTGCATATTAAGGAAAAATAAGAAAAAAATCAAGATTAGTCCAAATGTATAGTAGATTAAAGGGAGAGAGTTGTTAGAAGATCTTGTCTCTTTACATGATATTTTTCCAAAGTTGTGTGCAAGTTTTGGGAGAAACAGATACTTTTTTTTTTTTTATCATCTCTAAAGATGTCATCTGCACTGTATGGCTTTGGTGGCATCTTTTACATTAGAAATTGTGTGTTTCCCCTGATTGTCTGCATCACTACTTTTTGAATGAACAGCTGTTCTGAATAGGAAACACAGACCTTTATTATCTTTAATTCAATTAATTCAGTTGTGAATATAATGGTGATGCAATTCTTATGCCACATTGTATTTCAGTATTTCCCAACTAACAAAACTACAGCAAATCCTGTGAACACACAGCTGGGGAAAACAAAACTTTCTGGATATCATCATGGATGGCAATCAGTGCATTGTGCTTTATTTAAAACACCCATCAGCAGAAGAATAACATCAGGAAGATTCTCAGTAATAAATGACTAAGCAGAATTAAGCAGTTTAGTTCTTCTTAAAATATATTTCTATCGTGGCAGATTTTCTGTGATTTTTACTTTGTCCCTTTTTTATTTTTTGGTAAATAATTATGGATAGATACATGTGGCTTCCATTAGAATGAGGTGTATTCTGAACAGTTTTTCTAGGGATAGTGTAACTTTCTCTAAAATGTTTAAATATTTAGATGAACACAAGGTTAGATGGTAAATGTCTCTCAAGATTTTTAGGGATTTCTCAGAGGCAGTGGATGAACAGCTGGACAAACAGATACAAGACTATGTGAACATCTAGATGTTGATGGGAATGTTCAGAGAGGTTATTAATGACCCTTGATATTAATTGCTGAGGAGAATGTTAGCTGTGCTTCCACTGGGCTTTGTTTAAAAACAATCCTATTTAATGTGTTAATTCTGGAGCTAGAAAATGGAACAGCTCCTTCTCCATGGTATGGAAGCTTGTAGACTTTTCCAAGGGCAGGAGGAGACTGTTCTCATCCAGTTTGTTACAGTGAAATTGTACAAATTTTTGGCTGGTTGTAATTGTAGTTCAGGTAACTAAAATATTCTGTTCAGTGCAGGAAAATAGTGTTGCACTTGTAGGAACAAGAGCAAAAAACTCCTAATTAAAACGTTGAATAATTAGATAATTTAAAGCTTAATGAAAGAGAAGTATGTGTAGAGATGGTACCAGTACTGCTATTCTAGTGAAACTAGCAGGGAAACAGTCTCCTTAAAAAGCCAACCAAGCTAAAAGCAGCTCAAAAACCCCTAAAGCTTTGACTCTCCATAGGAAAAACTAAATTGTTACATTTGGAGGCAGCAGTGATTGGTCTTGTGGAATAAATAGTTCTCTTTCAGAGGAGTGAAGAGCAGCTGCAGGGTATTCCAGAGGTAGGGTTAATTTTTCCAGGGATGAGGAATTATAAATAGGATACCTGCCGTGGAAGGATGACCCCTACGTGCAGAAGCAGAAGTTTGCAAGTCATGCTTAGAACCAAGTTCAAGAACTCCTTTTGAAGAACTGTTGGAATTTGTGATCCAAAATCTGTGTAGGAAGGGAGCAAACATGTTAGCTTAACCCAAAGGTCCTTAATACTTCTCTGCTCCTGTCAAATGTGACCTAGTGTTATTAATGCCATGTTAATACAATGAAAAAAATAAGTTAAATAGATTAAGTGAATAAAAGTTTCTCAATTTTTTTTCTGCACCATGTGTGATTAATGTTTTCTTATGAAGGAGCAGAACTTGAAGAAAGTTATTAGAAGTTGTGGGTTTATTACTGAAAAGGAGGATCATTTATGTGAATTGATCATATCTGCATTAATCTAAACGTCTTAGTTATTACTTTGCTAAATTACTAAGCTAAATTTGCATCTTTTGGAGGAAAATATGGAGAGAGAATGCAGAGCATAGGATCTGCACCAAGGACCTGAATATAAAATTTTGGGTTTCCTGAGCTTGCAGTATGACCCAATGTGGACCTGAGCACTGAGCTCAGGGGCTTTGATCTCACCCAGAACTGTGAGGTGACTTTTATTAGGAGGTGCTGAAGGGCTGTGTGAATACAGAGTGGTTTGAGGAAAAATCTCTGGTTGTACAGAAGTGACTTGACAGTCTTTTGCTGAGGCATGAGCTGCCTCTTGGTACAGATTCCTTAAAATCTTCTATTTCACTGAGCATTTTAGGAAACTCCCCTACCTTGACTGTAAAAGTTACTCAGTGGAAAAAAGCATGCTTATATAAATAATGTAAGATACATGACTTGAATATAGGAGTTTCATGTATGGCTGTTTAAAACAGCTTTCAAGCCCTTTCATTGCTTACTCTTTCTACTCCCAGGATTTGTTAGAGCAAACAAATGTCAACACCCCTATTTTTCATCATTTCTAGGGGCAGAATTCCCCAAATCACCAGGCTACTCATGGACAACCAGCCATTTGAATTTTAGGTGTTTTGAGGATTGGATATTATGTTAAACATCCTCCTGGAGTGAGGATCTTCTACGTAGTGAACTTCACCTCAGTGCTGAATGATGAGAGAGCCCAAACAGGTCACAAACTGCAGCTGTTGGTGTATGAGCCTTCAGAGGAGAATTATTTTTCTAAGCCATGGAGTAGATAAAAATGATTTGGACATTGCATATATAAATTCTGGGCTTTGCACAGAATTTGGAAATATCATCATCACTTTGTAGCTAAAGCAGAGGAGCAGCGAGTCCTGGGTGTAGGTGGAACCTCTCTATTACTCTGCCCCTTGTGCTGCTGTTGGCACCTTCCCTGTGAGTTCTCATGGCCTCTGTGATTTCTGAGGGCAATTTGCCCTCATGTCTAAGTCAGATCTTGGTGTGGGCTGTTGCCTCCAAGGCTGAGCTGGTTGATGTGACTGAAAAGTGTGAATTACTCAGTCATTTCCTTATTTTAGCTTCCCTGTTTCGCTGTCCGGGCACTCCATGGTCTCTGTCCCCCTGGCTCTGTTACCAAGGGAATCCTGCCCTGCTCGAGGCCTTTTTCCTCCTTGGCTGGAGGGTTTATTGCATAGAAATCTGAGTTTGCACCATGGGTTGCTTTGTTCTGTTGAGGCCAAACCAGAATGTCACCCCATGCTGGAGGTGGAGGGTTAGTGGAATGGGGGAGGGCTGTGAATCCAAAAGGAAGTAGACAACTTAGAGAAGCTCAAATTAAAAATTCCCTGCCTGGTTAAGTTTGGGAGTGGGGCCTAAAGGTTTGCTTCAGCTACTGTCTTCCTGCCCAGGTTTTAGGAAAGAAGAGGGAAGAATCACATTCATGCAACAAAGTAAACAAGTATGTTAATAACTTGTTGAAACGTGGAGACAGATATTCCATATCCTCCTCCAAACCATCCTGCTCAGTTTATTTTTTTTTTCTTTCTTTCTTCTTTCTCCTTTTTCTTTTTAAGCAAGGTGATGGGAAATGCCCATTTGAACTCTGATTGTTTCAGCCAGATCTGCTGGAGGCTGTACTGGACTGTCATTGACTAATGAGAAGTGCTTTTATCTGTAGAAAGGGTTGTTCTCTATTCCCTTTTCCATTGCACTTTTACTCCTCATTGTTAGTCTCTGTCCTCTTCCATTTCCCCTTTATTCCCCTTCTTCACAATTGTTATGCACTCCTGCTTTTTGTCCTTCTGTCTCTATTTGTATTTTGTGTCAGTGGAGACAGAGAGTGGGCAAATGGACTGGGAATAGTGCTGGAAACCAGGCTCCCCTGAGTCTCAGAGCTCTTGCAACTACACTTTGTGCTGCTCGGGTCAGATCATGGTACAACTGCACTGCTCAATTCTGCAGATAAGTGTGAGGTAACAGCATCTCAGCCATCCATAACAACAGGTGTATATATCTATATATATATATATATCTATCTCACTGCAGCCAGCCAGGGGGTGGACTCTCCAGGGCTCTGTGTTGCCAGTATTTCTAATATCTGAGATAGTTTTTCCTGTGCTCCAGCCTGTCCTGTACCTGTATGAAGTAGTCCAGAGCCAGCTTGTGCATCTCTAAATGCTCTTATACCCTGAAGGCAAGCTCAAGGGTATAACTATTCACATATTTAGATTTCCAGCTCCCAGTGAAGTACATAAATGTCTGTGAGATCAGTCATTTTTATTCTGCGTCTGTCTCAAGGGATAGTGTCTCCTGCTGTCAGGAATTCCAAATTCCTCACAGAAGTCTTTCTGTGTGCAGAGAGGTGTTTGTTTTGACATGGTTCTCAATCTTAGGATGTGACCAAGGCTGTTTTTCAGTTTCTAACTCATATAAAAGCAGTTTTTGTCCATGCTGCTGCTGGAGGGGCTGCCCTGCCCTCCACCCCTGCTCCTCTGCTCCAGCTTTGCTCGTTGCCTGTGCTGCCCATGCATGTGGCTTCAAAGTCAGGCAGGGAGCTGAGCACTTCTTTTCCTTCTGGAGGAGAAGCTGGTGTTCCACCAGGTTATGTTCTTGATGGAATGCACAGCCCTGTTAAAGGGCAGAGGATGGAAACATGCAGGAAGAGCTGAGCTGAGGGGTCAGGTGGGATTTGAGCCCGTGTGGAAGTGCCTCGTTAATCTGGATGTGGGGATTGCAAGCTGAGGTGGTGACTGATGTGGGAGAGTCATTTGTGAAGCTTATTCTTTTTTAATAGTCCATATAAATGCCTTGAAGCATGATATTATAAATTGAGTATTTTGAATTTAGTGTTTGAAAACGTGGGCTAAATTATTGTTTTGCCTTTTGACTCCTTTCAATTTACCAATATTCTGCCTTGCTGGACGTCTTTCACTAGCGAAGGTCTTTTTTTACCTTCCAGTAGCAAATAGACTGTTGGAAGTACAAACTTGTGCTGCCAGCTTTGCCAATCCACTATTGCCACCAGATTAATCCTACAGATTTGCTGTGAATCAGGTAGAATGGGTTTTTACTTTATTCAGTATGAAATGTTTAGCACGTGTCTCTCATGTCTGCACTGCAGACATGAACTGCACTAACAACTGGAGGGCTGTTCTAGGCTGGCAATATTTTTATCTCTAAAAAACTATCAGTTTGCTTCAGCAAATGTTGCTTTTGCTTACAAAGATTTAAAATATTTTTACTGTTAGGTTGAAGTTGAGGCACAGAAATGAGCTGAGCTGTCACTTGGGAGCAGCTTTGACCACGGGAATGAATGTCTGTGTAAGTCACGAGGAAAGTGGATCTATTGTAGAGAAAAACATTATGTTGTGGTGTGATGGACAAACAATTCCACATGCAGGATATTTCACCTTTGTAGAGTGTTCCAAAGAATGTTCCTCTAATATAGGAATCCACTTGTGCCACTAGTTCAAGTAAATACTTGTTAGTATTTCCTAAAGTAAATGCTTACTTTCTCTAAAGATGGGCTTTGAAGACAAACTGCCTGTTCCCACTAAACATTAGTGAACTGGATGGAGACATTTGTATTGCTGTATTTAGGAAAAGCTAAAAGCTTTAAAGATGCATTTTGGCACATGCTCAAGGAAGAAAAACCCAGGCAATAGAATTCCTTAAATATATTCTTGAAAAAAAGAGTGGAGCTAATTTGAGGACTAGGACTGCAATATCTGTATACTTCTATAGCAGTGTTATTACAGCACTATTAACATTGTTTCCTTATTTAATAATATCAAATTTCAGGTTCTGGCTTAATAATCACACTCAGCCTGTTGATAACATGTGTGAACTATGTAAGTTTCACTGAGGCTTTCTGCTGCTGTTTTCTTAACTCTGTAATCATGAAATCACCAAGTGAGCTTTAATTCCATGAGATTTACCCTTAAGAACAATTAGTACATGTTTCTGAGTTACAGAGGCTGGAACTCAGATAAGAAACTTGATTTCTCTTTTTGAAGGAAGAATGGATTGTTTTTCTGGTATGTTGCTGATTATTTAAAAAATGGCAATAAGTGGTCAGTGTGACAGTGCATAAATCAATGGGAAAGCAGGAAAATTAAACTACTTAGGAAAACAGTGGATCTCACTTTAGTCCAGAAGGTGATAGGAAGGGAAATCTTTTACTTATAACTGCTAATGTTCTCTTTATCATAATGCACTTTGATCTTTATATGAAAAATATTAGGGGATGCCATTATCCTCTGCTCATCTCACTTTTACTGCACAATCCAAGCCAGGTATAAGTTATAAAGCAATTTATGCTTTCAGGGAAGTACTTAAAGGTACTTGTTAGGGGAATATTTGGTCAGACAGTCAGAAGATATTTTTAGTGTCCTTTCCTTTATCCAGCTGAGCAGTCCCTGTTCACCTCTTTGGTCTGGGAAGTTCATTGTAGAAATGGCAAGGAAGAAATATTCCATCTATTCATACACTTGGGCAGGGAACTTCTTTTTAGTCTTGTAATTCAAAATTGCTGCTGTTACAGCAGCGAAGGAATGTTGAGGAAAATGCATTAATTTGCCTTGTTATTTTTACTTATTTGCTCTCGTGGGGTAGATTTTATTACAAATAAAAAGCTATCTTAGAAATTTTTAATAAGGCTTTTTCTTCTATGTGTCCTTTTTATATTTGAAAGCACTGCTAACCCTTTTGTATTGAGTTCTGAGGGATACTTGTTTTATATTTTCATAAAGGTTCAATCTGAGGCCATGTTCTGATTGCAACAACTGATTATCCAGGTTATCTTTAGTATCACCTGTATTATTGTCATCCACTGAAATTAATTTGCTTTTGTAGGCTTTGGACTATGGTACAGCTTTGAATTTATTTTTGTGTTGTGACAAGTGTGTGCTTGAGTACTCGTGGTAATAGTGAGGAAAAGTGGCCTTATTAAAAAGAAAGACTTTGTGACACATTTAAAAGTATCTTAACTCATAAATTATTGACTAGAATAATTGTCTGCTTCAGACTTATTTTTTGAATCTGGAGGCCAACTGGAGTGTCAACTTTTTATATCTTTATATATATCTCTTTATATTTTATATATCTTTAAATAAAAAAAGAAATGGGTTCTGGAGGATGATTAAACATTGTTGGAAAAATGAGGATGGCTCCCACACGAGCCATGTTTACAGCAACCAGAAACTGCCTCACAGTTTTCATTAATCACGTCTGGGTGTTTCCACGTTGTAAAACATGAAAACTAATGAATTTTTGCAGAAGAGTGGAAGCCGAATAATAGTGATTTTAGCACACACTAGATACTCTCAGATAATTCTGTTACCAAATGTTTGCCTGAGGGTGGGTTTTATAGGAGCTTTATAAATACATTGATTAAGGAGTTCTGAGATGCCTCTTCTCGAGCAAGTGTTGTAACACAGTGAGAGAATCTTCTGCAGCCTGTGAATGAATTTTGCACAGACTTATTAGCCTGTTAATTTTGATAGTTATTAGCTAAACATTCTCTTGAATAAAGCAGTAGAATTTATTTTGTATATATTAGATAATGTTGCTAAGTCCTGAGTAGGTACCTTATTGAATTAAGCTTTATGAATTGGATGGTGATTCAAGGATCAATAGCTGATTTTCTTTTGATTTTGTTCACTTAATTGTAGTGGTGTTCATTTATTTATTTATTTTAAAATGTTATTATTGAAATTAGCTTGTTTGTTAAACATAGTTTTCTGGAGAAAACAATTTAGAACTTTTTGGATATTATATAGAGAGGGCTTGACTTGAATCTCACTTATGTAATGTCCCATATGATATTACTGTTTTGTCTTTTCCTGTTAGAGTTCTCATGTTATGTGGGACTTCTAAATAGTTTCTTTTTTTTTAATTTTAAAATAAAGGGAAATATTTAAGCCAGAATTATTTAAAATGAACATTTTTTGCCTCAAACTTTTCTGTCTTCTTGTTTTTTATGGACAATTTAGTTTTTATGTGGCTTTGCTTGTCACCAAATACTTCAATCCCTTTGCAGTGCAGTGAGGTGCATTGGATGTCTCTTACAGCCTGACAGCTGGGCTTCTTTGTACCTGGCATTTCAAAAATGAAGTCAACTGGCTAGAAAATTGCATGAAAACCTGAAATGACAAATAAAATTACAGCAACTTGCTGTTGCCTTCGTTTTAGGCCTTGTTTAAGCTTCTGAGTCTCGGCTGGTCCGGAGAAGCCTTTGTGGTTTTAACTGAGTTCTGCTCTTTTCGATGCAAAATTAAGAAATGCTGAAAATTGTGGGGAAGTTTTACTCAAAAATATGAATAGAGCTGTTGAATTTGTTTTATTTCATGTGTGGGTGGGTTGACCTTGGCTGGAGCCAAGTGCCCACAAACTGCTCCTCACTCCCCATCCGTCACAACAGAGGGAGAAAAGAGGGCTGAATTCTGTTTTCATAGGTGGTTATAAAGTCAGGGCTATCATGTGCCAATTACTGTCACAGGCAAGACAGACTTGGGGGAAATTATTTTAAAATTTATTGCTGATTAGAGGTGGATTGTGGGGGTGGAAAAGGGCAAAATCTAAAACACCTTCCTTCACCCTCACTTTTTCCCCAGTCTCAACTTCAGTTCTGACTCTTCTACTTCCTTGCCTCTCCCATTCCAAACAGCACAGAGGGATATGGGAATTGCAGTAAGTTCTTAACACTCCTGTTCCTTCCTCACTCTTTTCCCTGCCCCAGTTTGAATTCTCTCTTTTGGCTGCAATCCTTCAGGATAAACCTGCTCCCTGCACGCCCCTTCCATGGGATGCAGTTCCTTTGGGATATGTCCATCTGCTGTGGTGTTGGAGTATCTTTCTTAAGGGGAGAACAGGAGAAAAAAGAATTCTGAGTATAAATGTAATTGAAGCACTTGGTGAATGTGGCAGTGGTGAACCTGGGAGTTCTTGGGAGTAGAGGAACACTAGCAAGGTTATGGAGAAGTATTTTATATGTGAATGTATATATTCTCCAAATAAATGATACGCAGTATTTGGGTATTTCACTAATGATTTTCATGGATGTTGTGTGATTTTGTCTGTTCCAGGGAGTATGACTTCTGCAACGTCACCTATCATTTTGAAATGGGATCCCAAAAGTTTGGAAATCAGGACTCTCACAGTGGAGAGGCTGTTGGAGCCACTCGTTACCCAGGCAAGTATCTTGGGTTTGTTTTGCTTCTTCCTTTAGCTTGATGCTGTATTTATTCATTTTACATAATTATCTTAATAATATTTGATAATAAAAACGTGAGCAGTTTTTGTTGGTGATCTCTGGTGGAAAGCTCTGTTCAAACATGTTTAGAAGCTCTTGCTGTAAATAATTTATAGTCTCAAAGTGTGAGCAGGAATACAGTAGCAACAACTATTTACTTATGTATTTCTCATAAAGCAATTTAGTGATTTATGAAGCAGCCAATCTAAGACAGGGATCTGACTGAGCACATGCTCCTGGTTTGTTATTACACCATGAAAGACACATTCAAAATAAACAAAATCAACCAGCCAAATTACAGAAACTATTAAAGACTCTTCCTTTCATGCTGCCATCATTAGGAGTGTGTGTAAAGGCCTGGTGCCTTTTGTTCCTGAGCTGATGTTAATAAAGGGAAGCTGGTTACATAATTTAGTAACCTTTGAGATGAGAAGCTCCATTATTTAAAATATGTACAGAAGTCCTTTTTTTCCTTGGGAATGCTCATATTAAAAATGAATGCCAGCTACCCCCATCTGTCCATCCACCTGGTACTAAGAGTTTTCTTGTAGACATTTGGATCTTGACATTGATCTGCTGGATAGAAATGCAAGCCTTCATTGGAGTGGGAGACCAGACTTGATGTTTGTTTTAAGAATAAAACAGAGAAAAAATATCAATAGCTACTGCTTTAATTCCCCCAAAATGATGTTTCTGCATGGCTCCTATGCTCTTACAGTGAGTCACTTTCTAAAGAAATGACAGTTAGTTTTCTTTCTTTGTGTTTTGTAAAAACTACAATTTATTCTGGACATGAAAGTCTCTAACCATGTACAGAACATTGCAGAGAGATGTTTGACTTCACATAGCTGGTGTTAACATGATATTTGATTTTCATTATGAACCTTGATAATTGTGGTTTTGATATGTAAAAAGGACTAAAATCCATTTATAGTTATAGTGATTGAAAATGAGGTTAAAAGCTCTCTGTTGTCCTGCTGCTGGTGTTGGAGTAGAAAGTGAAGCTTCTGAGAGTCATGACCTGTGGTGAAAAAAAGCAATTTACTGGGTGTTCTGTGAGGGAATTTCCTGTTTTCCTTCCACTTTATTTTCCAACAACTGTCTCATAGAGGAGAATACATCTGCCAAGAAGTGAAATTGCCATTGTAGCTTTTCACAAACTGCTTGGGTTAACTTTGGGTTTAGCTGGATTTTTGTTTGATAGGGTGCCTGAAAATAAATGTAAATCTGGAAATTTCAAGTTAAACTACAAGATACAGATTTCTTCCATGATGAAAACTTAGGTTTCCAAGATTGTGTTTTGATGAAGAACAGTGTATTTCTATTTCAGCAGTATGTCAAGAAGACTAGAGAAAATAAAGTGCTGTCAAGAGAGAGTAGGGAAGTGTTTGGCTATTGTTTTATTCAATATTTATGTATGTTTCCATTCTGATTGTTTCTTTTCATAGGTTTTCTATATAGTATGAAAACATAACCCCCCCTTTTTGAACATGTAATTTAATTTCTTGTCTAGAGAAATAAGTAATTTTACTTATTTCCCTCTGCTTTGAATGCAAGAGTATGTTTGACTAAAGCATGTTTTATGTGAGCCACACAAACATAATCATGAAAGCTTCAAGTGATGAGAAATGTGTTACCTTCAGATTGTGTTTATCTGTTGCATTTTTAGCTGAAGTTATTCAGCTGCTCTTTCTGTTTTTCTCAGATAAGTTAACGATTATTCCAGTTTGGAGGCTTTTATTTTTTTCCCTGCCTAAAATTGCATTTGCAGTCTGGTCAAGTCAAGAATAGTATCTCGTTTACCTCTGTTTGGGCTTCGATCACAATCTGCCTGTGCAGTGACAGCCTCTACAAAAACCACGTGCACATTCCACGTGCAGAGATCAGGATCTCCCTAAAAAGTTTCAAAACAATTTCCTTCCTAAGCAGAACATCTAATTTGAAACTTTATCTTGGCAAATAAATAAATGAATCCCATTCAGTCCACTTGTGGATTCATACGAGCTGCTTAACACAGAAATCTTAGAGATGGGAGGTTCTTCCAGGAGGCATTCAAGGCAGGTCACTGGATGGAAGAAAGAGACTTAATGGCCACAAAATGCTACAGAACTTTGCTGCAGAAGTTCCTGAGCAACCAGATGTGCCTTTGAAGGCAGCCCTACTTTCATAGAATATCAGAATCATTAAGGTTGGGAAAGACCTCTAAGGTCATTGAGTCCAGCTTTGACTGACCACCACCTTGTTGGTTTTTGAACAGTTCCAGGGATAGTGACTCCACAACCTCCCTGGGCATCCCATTCCAATGCTTGACAACCCTTTTGCTGAAGAAATTTTCCTGATGCCCAACCTGAACCTCCCCTGGTGCAGTTTGAGGCCGTTTTCTCACGTTCTGTCACTTTTTACCTGGATGAAGAGACTGAACCCCACCTTGCTACTACCTTATGTCAGGCAGCTGTAGAGGAGTTTTGACCAAGAGTTTGGAGTAGATGACATTCTGAGGTCCCACACAGCCAAAATTTGCCTGGTCCTGTGATTTCTAGCACCACCAAGACAAATTCATGCTGTATTTTGGCATTCATGCTTGAATACTTAGAGTATCTTCTTGTTCCCTGAGCTGTGTATGATTTTGGGAAATGCTTGAAAAACTGGCAATGCTTGTACACAAATCTTAAGGCTCCCAAAGTGCTAATTCAGTATTTAGTATCTGGGGGAGTGTGTTTGGGAATCAACTCTGAACTCAGTGTATATATAGACACATGACTGACAGATTTTCAAATGGTGGCACATCCCCTGCTTTCTACTGGAATTGTGGAGAGTAATACAGAAATATGATGTGGGTTTGAAAAAGAACACCTCAGTGAGCCAGGAAAGGAGAATGGTGCATTAAGACTGAATTTTAGACAAGCTCATTAATGTTCCAGATGAGAAAATATGGACAGCCTAAGAATTGATTTAGAAGAAATGGAGGTTGTGTGAGCTGAAGGCAAAAAAAAGCCCAACCTAAAATCCATCAACTGATGATGAGAATGCATTAGAAATGACAGAATTGCATTTATTCTAGGAAGCCCTGAACTAGGAAAATAATTAAAACTTGGTGTGGCTGTCAGAGGTGTAAGAGGGCTGGGGGTTGCTGGGGTGGGACCCGTGTTCCCAGTGCTTGTTGCCATCATTAAAGAGTAACTGAGATGCTCTGCCTTTGTCAGTTTGCCATTACTGAAACTTTCTAAGGAATATATGATTGAAAAATCATTAGATTTTCTGCTCTCAACAATATTGAAATTGCTAATTGAAATATGTTGCTTTTGTCTGGCTTCAGTGTCACAATTAGTTAAAAGTATAAGGGTATTTATTGCTCATTTTGTTTTCTGAGAGTTAATGGCAGCTAACCTTTTTTACTATAAATCTTACAATTTTTAATTCTATGAAACTTTTATAAGGAAATGTCTAAATAAAATGTATTCTCAAGGGTTGCTGTTGGTTACTCTCACCATCCTGCATAGTAACCCAAGTAAATTGCAATTTTATTTGTTAGACTGTGGGTGGTTTTTATAAGAAGAAAGAATTAAATTTTTAAGGAATGGTTTAAACTACATTTACCTTATAGTTTGTGTATAGCTGAAAAATAACACTTTTGGAGGTTGCCCATAAGAAGTCAGTTTTGTTTTAGGTTTTTTGAGTACTAATTAAATATGGATATGAATACAAGTTTTATATGTTAAGGAGTGAAAAGAAAAAAAACAAACCTGAAAACCAAATAAACCTTAACTATAAACCAACAACATCTATTCAATTTTTTATTTTTTTTAAAACCCCCCAAAATACTCATATGCGAACACATGTATAAAAAGATGAAAGAGTTGTGTCTCATTTTTGAAGATATTATTTGCTCTGGCTGAGATGTAAATTTTCTAGTGTGAATCTGTGTTTTTTTTCATTAGTTTTGCCCAAGAATTTTAAAAAGCTGGGTGGCTGTTTTACAGCTGTGCCTTTATTACCAGAGCTGTGCAGTGGTTGTGCCTTTGAGCATCCTTGTATTTTTTGACAATTATTTATTATTGCAGAACTTTAACAATAACACAAATAATGGTGAGTGTTCCCGTTGCAGATTGTTCATGACTGATTATGTTTTCCTTCAGTGTGACACATTTTTGTCCTTTTAGATTTGCTGTGAAGAGACAACTATGACTTGCAGTGCATGTTTTGTGCTTTTTTCCCCAATAACTTTAAGATACTGTTAGAGTAACTTAAAGGAAGCAACTGTATGTCCTAAGGCACACAAAAATAATTGATTAAGGATTTTGCTTTTTTTTTAATATAGCATCACTCAGTAGAATTGCATCTGTGTCTATAAATAGGTCATTAGATAAAATCCCAAATAGTTTTAGTTAGTGCAATTTATGTAGAAAACCATAATAATTGTGGCTGATGTTATTCTTCATGAACTTGTGACTAATTGTGCAGTGTATTTGGAAAATGGACCAGTTTCTATATGGCCATGAGAAATATATTCCCACCCATTCCAGTTAATAGGGTATTATTTACATCCAGTGAACCATGTTTTGGTTGCATTTGAACCCTAAACCTGATGTGCTGTTTTTCCACAGGAAACATATAATTGATTAATATTGTCACAGAGCTGCAGCTGGACCAGAGCTGTGCAGGGACACAGTCACCTTCCTTTTGGAGGGCTGGGGAATGGCTGTGCATGTTTCAGACAAGTTTGGGAAAAGTTGGGTATGGGAGCACTTTATGCCTGATATTTGTTGGACTTGTTTTAGTAATTGTGCAGAATCTTTGAGCAATTTCTGTATTTGAGACCTGGATTTACATGAGGTTGTTTTCAACACAGACCTAGGGGAAAGTGAATTATAAAGACTTATTTTTTTGATCATTTGAGCTCAATTCAGCTTTGTAATAAGGTCAATAATATTTTTTTTTTTTTTACTTGAACAGGATTATTGTCCTGATAGTGAAGCTGATTTCTGTTTAAACTCTTTCTACCAGAACAGTCTCAAATCTGTGGTGTTTCTGGGGATGTGGGAGGCTGGGACTATCCACCAGTCTTCCCTGGCAAGGATTAGGGGATGGCATGTCATGTCAGGGAGTTGAAGTCAAATTGTATCAGAAAAGAAATATGAAACTTTCCTTCTCCAACTGAACCTGAACTTTAAATGTTTCTCATGAAGTTTTTATGTTGAATAGGAATGCAATGCTCCATTCTTTCTCCAGGATTATAAAATCCTGCAGTCATGTAGGTTGGGAAAGCTCTCTAAGATCATCCAGTCCAACCCTTCCCCAGCACTGCCAAGGCCACCACTGCCCCATGTCCCCAAGTGCCACATCCACAGGGCTTTTAAATCCCCCCAGGAGTGATGACTCCAGCACTGCCCTGGGCTGCTGTGCCAGGACAACTGGACAACCCTTTCAGTGAAGAAATTTTTCTTGATGTCCCATCAGCACAACTTGAGGCCATTTTTGTACTGTGAATCACTTAGTTTTTAATTCAGAAATTATTTTATCAGCTGCCTTTTTACTTCAGGGTGGTGTTTTCCCACCATTGGATCCTGCCAGGAACATCTGCACTGTGGCCATCACTGTTTCTTCCTTGCCATCAGATCCAGGGACATCCCTCCTCCTCTGCCAGCTCTGGTTGGGATCTTCTCAGCATGGAGGCTTTTTGTCCTGGCTAAGAGAACCTGCAGCTAAATTTTACCTTTTCTATTTTTATTCTCCCTTGCTTGGAAGCTGCAAGACTATTTATAATGTGTAGTGTCCTGTGAGGTCTGGACCTTGTCATTCTGTGCCTCCCAGTGATTTTAGTGACTCTTTGAAGGTGTTTCTGTATGTGTTTGTACCTTAGGGTTTATGCATGTGCAGATTAGCATTTGGGGCAGGGGGGAGCATGAGGGCTGAGAGGGCTTGAGGTCTCATCCAGAAAGTGTTTTTGACTTTATGTGGTATGCACAAAGTAATTTTCTTCACAATTTGGCTTAACAAAGGCATTTACTGCTTTGGTTCTTCAGTCTGACAGAGACTCTGCCCTTATGAAGCAGGTTTGCAGTGTATAACCTGAATATTTAATGGAATCATAGGATCACAGAATGGTGTGGGTTGGAGGGGAACTTAAAGATCATCTCATTCCACCCCCTGCCATGGGCAGGGACACCTTCCACTATCCCAGGTTGCTCCAAGCCCCATCCAGCCTGGCTGACACCTTCCTATAAATGTAGGGAAGAATTGCAAGCAGTTGCTTTGCTGAAGCCTGGGAATGTCCCTGATACTCTTCATCCCTTCTCCTGAAATAGAACATTTGGAACTTGTCTCGGAGGTTTCCTAACCCTGTTCTATTCTTGCAGATGGTTTTTCTAGCAGCTGTTTCGTGGAAGAGTTTTCAGAAAATTCTGTTCTTGCCTGGGATTCCCAAACTCTAAATCAAGAAGATCAAGCTAATTATTGTAATGTCTTTTGTCTACTTGTGTCCTTGAAAATATATAGTGAGATGTAGTGAGTCAGAGCTGAGCCTTTTTCCTGTCCACAAATGCACAACTCAGCAGGTTCTTAACAATCCTGTTGATTTAATTGGGGTCATCCCTTAGAATGGGAACATCTAAAGGTTTTGAGGGAAAATTGGCTTTGGTTGCATTTTTAGATGATTCTTTTCAGTTTGCTCAAAAAGCAGTTATATGCTTTCTGGTCTTTTTCAGAATATCTTGTGAACTATGTGTCACTTCCAGGATTTCTTACAGTCAACAAATATATTAGCAAATTACAGTCTTCTTTTATGTCAAAAATGCTAATTAAACAGGATAGGTGTATCAGTTTATGTTTTAAAAGATGATTGCAAAGTTAATGGCTGATGGCCTTGTTAAAAAAGAAATAATGGATTTTCATTTTGGCTGATAAGCAAATTCTTGTTGGTATCATAAGCTTTTATTTACTAAAAATGTTTGACACATATTTTCTAGTGGTTAAATTAAAGACTTCAAAGTTATTGCAGCAGATATAAGTGCTAATCTGATAATTTGTATCACTAGGATATTCAAAGTCCAGGATATTTTTGTATTGTGATTGAATGCTTTAACAGGAGGGCAACTTGAAAAAATGTTTATAATGTCACTAAATGTGAATCAAATATATTAAAAATAAATGACATCAGTCATGTGCTGTATGAACAGGGAGTTGGTGTGGTTTGTAATTTGTTTTCTTCAAAATAGCTGTTCTGACATCCAGCTGAATGTGAGCTTGTAGAAAGATCTGATCCTTAAGTGGATCAGCTGGTGGATATAGAGTAAATTCAGTAGGCAATATTATTATATCACAGCATTAATGAGATTATTATTGGGAGGATTCCCCTTTCTCAAAAAAGCTGTTGACAAATTGGAAGGAGATCAGAGAAGAATTATATGAATTATTTTGGTTTTGTCTTTTAATGGAAGCCTAAAGACTTCAGATGCATTTCATCTATACAAAGGCTTATCAATTAAAAAGGAATTGTCTTAGATTTACTGGCAGTATGAATTTCTAGACTATTTCTGGTAGCACTTACAGTGTAAATAATATTCCGTGATTCCCATTTAAACTAAACTCAAATATTGGATTCACAGCCTGGAATTAAAACATCCAACCTTAACAATTTTGTGACATGCTTTAGGTCCACCAGGAGCTGTAAAACTGGGAGAATAATTACTGGAAGAACAAAACCTGCAATAATGGAATTTCTCACTTTATGAATCAGAGAGGAAGCAGGAACAGGATTGCTTGTTTTCTCTCATCGATCAGATTTGCCAGGGAAAAGAGAAAATAGATACACAACCTCTGTGATTAAATATGTATGTTTTTAATGACTTCTAAAGCAATGTGGATATTGAAGTTTGTAATCCATCTCAGCTTCGTTCTTGAGAGCGATGTAAGAATCTTACTCACTTTCTAATTTTTCATTAACTTCATTTGCTGTGTGTCATCAATCTGCAAAAGTTAGAAAGGATATAAAATAATCCTGATTACTAAAGTAATACCCTAATTACAGCGTTTTGCTTTGAGGTGTTAATTAACCTAATTCTAATAGATCCCTGTTGTGAAAAGCAATGGCAGGTTTTGTTGCATCTCCCTTCAATACATATTTCTGAAGATTGACACATTTGTTTGCAGTTCAAAGGATTCAGGGCATGGATACATGGATATTTTTGGTTTGCTTTTTTTTTTGTTTGTTTTCTCTTTTTTTTTTTTTTGTAATATTGATTCCTTTGTGTGCACACTATTAAGGGATCCAAAGAGATTTTTTAGTGATCTTTGATTGGTTTATAAAAGGTAATGAGAGAGATCAGAGTTTTTGGAGTATTTTAAAGGCGACCTTGATTTTCAGCCAGAGACATTTAGAGATATGTTGCAGTTTTGCCTTAAGCAGCACATGGTCTAAATTACCATATTTAGTTTCCTGTTTGGTAAATTAATTTTTAGTATCTCTTCCTGGAACCTCAGCAGTGGTTGGTGTTCTTGAATATTATGTGTCTGAGCAGCAAATGATCACATTGTAAAGAAATGTCTCTTCTACTTGTCTCTTTCAATGGGATGATTAATATTTTGCCCTTGATGTATTGAGGCTTTTCTTTTATTTAGTCTGTTTTTCTGCACTACTGTAGTACTTTAGTACTCATTGATGAGACTTCTCAAACCTTTTACTACTTAATACCCTCATTATAAATCACACATAAGTCATGCTTAGCATATTCAACACAGACTAATTCAATATTGTGCAGATGACCTTTGATGAATACACAAGAAATATTGCTCTGCTGGGTAGAAATTTTCCTTTTTGTAGCTGTCTGGTTTTTAGAATAAATCTTTTTAATACCCTACATGAAGTCAGTACTAGAATTTTCATTCTTATTTGGTTTCTTGGGTCAATGTGGAGCAAGGGACTAATTGCTCAAATTTTCCCTCAGCTTATGAATAAAAGAATATTTAGGAAAAAAGCATAATCATAACAAAGTAGCCTTGGCATTTACTTTATGTGAGTATTGTTCTTATAAATTAGTCTTAAAGCTGAAAGTAGATGGAATTGATTATACATAACATTTTAAACTAAGAAATACAGCTTAATTTTCCCTTAAGAAACTGTTAGTGTGGGAGAGGAGAAAACACAAGAATTGGGTTTGTGTGGCCAGGTTTTGGTAGCAGGGGGGGCTACAGGGGTGGCTTCTAGAAGCTTCCCCATGTCCCTGGAGCCAATGCAAGCATCTCCAGGATGGACCCACTGCTGCCCAAGGCAGGAGTGGTGGTGACACAGCTGTGGGAACATAGTTAAGAAAGGAAAAAAAGTTATTATTGAGGAGTGATGGTGGCCAGGGAAGGAGGGTGAGAACGTGTGGGAGGAAGAGCTGTGCAGGCAGCAGGGGCAGTGCACAGGGAAGGGGAGGAGGTGCCCCAGGGGCTCATGGAGTGGCTTTGGTGGGTACCTGGCATCACACAGGGCATCCCACCACACTCACCTGGTACAGGTTGCTGCAGACACAACTCCTCACATCTCTCCTCCTGCACATCCCTTGCCCTGAGCAGCCTGGTGTGGCACAGCCAGGGACACTTTGCTTTGGATCTGGGATCCTGCACAGCTTTCATGTGCCCTGAGACTCCTTTGCTGCTCTTGTATGATCCAAAATGTGGGGAATCTTTCCACCTTTTGTCCTGTTGCCACACAGGAGACACGATCCCCAAGTCGCAGTGCAATCAAACACAGGCTCTTGGTGTGTTGCAAGTCAGGAATACATTTATTGATTTAACATAAACTTTTATATATTTTCTAAAGTGATTATATAATAAATAAGCAAAACTATTGGATAAAAACCTTTGCCCGGAAATCCACCCATGATGTTTGATTGGTTGGCAAGACAGAAATACAGAATACAGTATTTTACAATATATCAAGTATAGAGTTGTCAAAAATACAGTGCTGGAAACAGTTTCAGTGTGCTTTGGCACGTAAGACTGAGAGAGTAAAGTTATACCAAAGGAACAGAGCAGAACAGAACAGAGCACTTTCTCATAATTGCAATTCACACATAACCTGATCTATACTCACATTGTCCCACCTTGGAAACCCATGACAACATATGGTGTGTTCAGCCTGTGTTCCTTTTTATTTCCTGTTTGTTTGCTTTTTCCTCCCAAACTGTATCCTGCCTGCCAGCATGTGTTTGGGATGGAGGGCTGGGAAGCAGAGGGATCCTCCCCTGTGTTCCTGCCAGACCTGCTCTGTGCTGTCTCTGACTTACTAGGGAGCATTTGTGGCACCCAGTCCTGCTCTAGTGGAATTGCCTTCTCCAAAGCACAGTCAGACTGGAGGTCATTCCACTTTCCTGAGTTTGGGTCATGATCCTTTGGAGTTACACCAGGGTACTGACCTTTCAAGCTGTGAAATCACAGGCAAGCCCTGGTTTTGGGAGCATCATTTCATGAGACCTGTGCACTTCCTAAAACCTTACCTGCTTCTACAAACAGTTTATCTGTAAGTTTTCAAGGAGGACTTTGGAGAAACAAGATTTGCAACAGGAATTAATATTTCTGATTCGTTTCATCTTGCTTGAGAGTAATGAAAATGTATTGTATCTGCTTATGGTAGTAGTAAAGTCTTTTATTAGAAGGTATTCCTGTAGTAGCAGAATGAATCCAGTGTACTGAGTGGCCACTGGATATTGAGTTGTTTCCAGGGGATGTGTGTTAACCTATTCCCCAGGGAATTACACATATCTACACTTTGTCGTGTGGAATGATAAAGCTTTTACTTCTCTGCTTGAAATACTTTTATTGCCAGGTAGTTTTTTTCCTTTTTTGAAAAAGCAATTGGCTCAAAAATTGTGGGAAATGCATGTATGAGGCATTATATATATATGTGTGTGTGTGTGTGTATGTGTGTATGTTTGGGTTTTTTTCTTTCCTGTCTTCTACTCATTCCATATTTATGTTAATATTCTTTAAATCTGCTACATTCCTATGTTCTACTACATAAGATCTCTTTGAATGCTTCCATACTGTGTAATATTTATATTTTTTTCCTTTTTTTAGACTGAGAAATTCAATGTTTTCATGTATGTGCAATATGATGTTGTTAACTACTAAAATGTGATGGATTAACAAATCTTGTGGTAATTATTTTGTCCTTTATGGAGAGGTAAATGGTCTTTATTTGAGGTGTTCCTATCTGACACAACTGAAATACTTGCTAGAGAGGCTGAAAACATACAGGTGTATTCTTATTTTAGTACTGACCATGATCAGTGAGGTAATTTTAAACTTTGGCCCATTACCTGTAAAATAAGCTTTTCTTCATGAGCCCCTTATATGAAGAATAAATTCACTGTCAAATTGATGTCTTTATTTGGGAGTTTCTGAATTCAACAGCGTTCCAGTTTTTGTTCAAGATGTGTTTGGGTTACATCATTTAATTCCAACCAGAAATCAATGCCACTTTACACACAGGCCTTCTCATCCACAGCAGATTTTTAATGGAATTACTACAACTATCAAGAATTCCAGAAGGATAATTTAATTGGCTTGTGTTTGGACACAGAAGAAGAACATCCAGGCTATGAGCTACATCTGCCCTTTATCCCATGGGGAGGAGTTTTTACTTCTTTGCTAGTTTTCCTGGACAAGTAAGAAGAAATTAGGAACATTATTTTCTATTTCCATATATTGGTTGGTGCTTCGTTACCAGAGGCTTCAGTGTCTTTGTTAAGGATTTTCCTGTGATCTCTCCTTGGTTGTCTGTGTGTCAGATCTGGTTTTACTCTCTCAAAGGGTATCTTGTGAATACTTCTCTTTGGTTATATTTTAGCTTGTTTTGAATATTACACAGAAAGTAGTGATAGGTTTTTGTTAAAGACAAAAAAGGGAGGTTAGTTTGTGACACTGGTAAAATTGCAGCAGTGACACAAGTCTTTGGGGCTTTGGTATCTTTTAAAAATTAACTTTCTCCTTGCAGTAGATGAACTGCAAGAGTGGAAATGATTATTATAATGATCATCCTGGAGCTTTTGCAGGTATTTAAATTTTACTGAAGAAAAGTTACAAAGCACTTTGAAACTAAAGCCTGAAATTTTGAGCTCAGTGTAGCAGTTCACTGCATAGTATGTTATACAACTTTAATGAGAGATTAGTAATGCATTTGTTCTGCACACCTCTCAGCCTTTTCTCTTAAGCTAAAAATGTCCAAGAATAAAATTGATACAATCAAGTTACACAATTGTGTTCTTTTTTCAAGTGATTGGCCCTGCAGTTTCCTCATTAGCCTTTCTAGAGTCAGTGAGGGATGCTGGCTGTGGGGTTTTGGTTTTTTCTTTTTTGTTTTCATGAGGGTGTGATGTTTGTTTGTTTGTTGGTTTGTTTTATTTTTTAGTTAGTTGATTTGGGTATTTTTTCTTTCTTTTCTTTGTGTTGTGACTATTTTGTTTTTGCAACCCAGCGATAGCCCTTTAGGATGAGCCAGCAAGAACATTAAATATCCAGAGATTTTTATTTTACATCTCTCTTGGAAATGAACTGGGAAACCCAGAGTCTGTACTGAGCTGTGTGAGTTTTATGTATAATAAAATAGTAGTTTTATACATAATTTTGTCAGCAGAGAGATTCAAAACCATCTGTGTCAGAAGCTAAGTCAGAATAAAATAAGATGCTTCCCTGTTAGCACTGATGCTGCTGAAGCTGATTTGCCTTGGAGTGGGGTGCATCCTTCAGAGATTTTCTGTCTGCAAGCTTTCCCCCAAGTCTGCTGGAACAGGGAAGCCAAAGGATTTTTTTCCTTTTCATTTTTTCATTTCATTTTTTTTCTCCATTTTTTCCATTTTTTTCATTTTTTTCATTTTTTTTTTCATTTTTTTTCATTCTTTTCATTTTTTTTCATTTTCATTAGTCCTCTCACATCCTTGTCCTCCTGGCTTCCCTTTGCCAGTCCCTTGGTTTTGTCCCCAGGCACCATTCTGTTCCAAAATACCTATAAAACTTAGAAGTTGCGTGTCAATAGAGTGCTGTTAAATATTTTTGAACTGGAAGGAAAACTACTGCAAATATTTAAGCTCTCCTTCTTTATGGAATGGAATTTTGTAGAAGAAAGCAGTTTTAGATTGTTAGAAGCGAGGGTGTTAGTTTAGTTTCAGTTTTTATCTTCCTGTAATAACTTTATGCAGGATTGTCTTACTACTCCCAACTGACCACTTTTGTCTACTACTTCAAGTACTTCCCTTGGCCAAAAAAAACCCCCCAAAATCTAGTTATTACATCATCAGTCTATCCTGTGATAATTGTCTTTTTTTAAATTCCTCCCTACTCTCCCTGGTTAGAAGACCTGGTGGGGACTCTCAATTCTTTTTAAAATCATGACATTAAAAAAAAAAATCACTGCTAATTTTAACCCAGAGGTTCTTGTGCCTTTTTTCAGGCCACTCTGTGGTGGTCCATGTTTTTCTCTTGGTAGGTCCTTGTTTTTACAGTCGATCTGTCAGTTGTTCCTTAAGGCTCCCATGGTAACATGTGGTTCTCAGGTACTTCTTTACTCTGACACAGCTCTTGAATTTGTGTGTTTTTATTACAGGAAAGGGCAGGAATCAGCAGGGTTGCATTTATTAGTTTAGAATTACCTGTTTTAGAGAGAATTATTTCAGGTTAACAGGCTGTTGGGTCTGGAGACGTAGGCTGGTTATATATTGAGTTTCATGAGCCTGGTTTAAAGAAATCTTCATTCATTGCAAAGTCCCTCATGTTACAAATGTTCTGTAGACTTGGCAGTCTGAACTGCAAATTTAGTTGTGAATTTTCCATTCAATTGCTGGCAAACACAAAGGTAATGCACACTCTTTATGAGTCAACCCAGTTGCAGTGAGTCACTTGCTCTTCTAACATCTCTGTCTTTACTGATGTAAAGCCTCAGAAAGCTGAGGCTTCAAAGGAAGACATAAAATTGAATGTAATATATCAATTTTTTATATTGGTTTTCTCCATCATGCTACCCAGCAGCGGATAGAACATTATCCTATTGATTTCCTGCTCGGTGGTTGCTGTAAGTTTGTGTGATGTACACTCTGAGGTTCCACTCTTTGCTGGGTAGGGATGGGATGCTGTCCCTGTGCTCTCCCTGAGACATGATCTATCTGTCACTGCAGTGGCTGAACACTCTGCAAGAAGTTCTTTGAGCCACAAAATGAATATGTGTAATCAGCATCTAATTTCACAAGAGTCCAGCAGGGAAGCTTATGCTGGGCTCCAGCATTTCCATTTCTCTGAGGTGGAACTACCAAAAACCTCATTGTTGCATCAAAATGTGCCTTTTGCTGGAATTATTAAGTCCCACTTTCATCCTCTGAGAATATGTGGGCAGCTTGATATTCATAAAGCCTTTATTAACATTTATAATTTCATTTTATACTACTGCACAAATCATTTGTACTTTTCTTGAGATTTTTCTGATGTTGCTTGTCCTTGTGAGTTTATTTATTGTGATCTGACTTTAGTAAATCTCATACCAGTTACTGAAGAACTTTACATAAATAACATGATCAGAGACTCTTTTATTGAGTTTGGTTCTGGTTTGACATGTTTTCTTTTGAAGTAACTAAATCTATATATTTCAGATGTTTCTGAGGTTTAGTAGAGATTTAGGTTTAATAGATTTTGGGTTTAGTTAAGATTCTGTCTTGGTACAAGGTGCAGATATGAAGAAATGGCAGCACTTTGCATTACATTTTCCATATTGATCAAGTCAACACGTTCTGTTGCCCATATTGATTAAGTCTGATTAACCACCTTAGCCTTAAATGCTCAGTTATTTTATGGCAAGATTCACACATTACTCAAATATTTTTCCTTTCATAGGAGGAGCTTTTTAGAGGAGGGTGATCCCTCCACACACAGCCCCACCCTCCAAACCAAAACAGGGTGAGGGAGAAAGAAATAAAAAAAAAGTTTTACTTAGATTGTTTGGTTCTGGTCCTAAATGAATTAGGGAAATATAGTTTGTGTCTTTTCCCCCATGTAAGACTTTATATTACATTGTATTCCCCAGCACAGTTTATATTCCAAAATGGGTTCTACTTGGAGATAGATGAGTGGATATGGTAGTTCATTATTCATCAGGCATTTAATAATTATTCACTTAGCACACACTTGGTTTTTGTAAGTCATTCCACACAGGGAAACATAAGCCAGGTGATCAGTTCCCATGCAAACATCAGCAATTCAGCCAAAAACATCCTGGAATGGTTGCCCAAGGGATGGGAACTGGGTGTACTGGGAAGCAACTGGGATCTGGGAAAACACAGCCCTTTAGAGGCTCGTGGAACAGGTGCTCACACAACAGTCTTGTCTTACTTACTCTGAGACCTGCTCCAAACCAAAGAAACAACTTTCAGACTTATCCTCCCAAGGTAAATTTTTATGACAACACTGTTGTGTCTGAGTCTCTCATCAGACTTGTGTAAAAGATCAGCATAATCTCATTATAATGACAAATCTGACCTGCCTTTGTCTTGCTTCCTAAGTGGGTGTTTGGAACAAAACATTCCTGGGTGAGACAGCTGAACACTTGTCTTACTGCATGAAAGAAGAAAAATAACAAAAACCTGAAGTGTTTGAAGAATGCTGTAGGCAATTTGAAACTTTTAGAGCTCAAAAGAGAGATTGCTGTTTTTGTGAGACCTTTTTTGAGGTGCTGTTGCACTGCAGGGATGATATACCAGTGTGCTTTGAAATCAGTGTTCTGTAAAACATTGGTGTTTGTTCCACAGGCTTTTACCAGTATTGCTTTTTCCTGGAATGGTTGCCCAGCCATGGGATACAATGAGAATACATTCTTTTCATCCCAACTTTATCATCTACTCCCGGAATTGGAATTTGCAAGCATTACTTTATTATTAGTGAGGCCCTGGCACAGGTTGGGCAGAGAAGCTGTGGCTGCCCCATCCCTGGAAGTGTCCAAGGGCAGGTTGGATGGGGCTTGGAGCAACCTGGGATAGTGGAAGGTGTCCCTGCCCATGGCAGGGGGTGGAATTAGATGCTCTTTAAGATCCCTTCCAACCCAAACCAGTCTGTTGTTCTGTGATTGCTGAGTTATACAAAAGCTGCTGATTCAAGATCTGCACTTAAATCAATGATGTGTTACAGTCTGATATAGAGGAGTGAAACTGTGTTTTTAAAGTGTGGATGAAAAACTAAGAAGTTGGAAAAAGGTCCTGTGAGCTTTTCAGTTGTTGCTGCTGATTGCTCATTTTGAGACTTCTGCAGTAGAAAGGTGTGCAAATCACTTGGCCACGTTTTGGAAAGTTTTCAAATGGAATTACAAGCCACAGCAGCCTCTCAAAACTGGGCAGCCTTTTGTCCCCCTGTGCCTTCCTAACTTGCACATCTGGGATGCAGGAGGTGGGGACACTGGATCTCCTCAGCAACGGGATATTGGCATAGTAACACTTTGGAGTAATTCTGGTCTGGAAATGGTAAAACCATTGCTGATGATCCTCTTCACAAAAATGTGGTATAATATCCAGAGTAGGAAACTGGTGTAAGAGGGAGGATGTAATTTCATGGAAATTCATAAATATTTGAAAGCAGAGTATTAGTAGCAGTTTGTCTGAAGTCTAATAATCTCTACTTACTGTTTTGTTTATGAGCTGAGAGGAATTAAATTTTCTACTTTCTTGTCCTTTTCAGGTTTGTATTGTGAGAAATATTGTGGCATTTACAACATGGTGTCTTATAATTCTCTTGCATGATTGGGATTTACTGGTTCATTTCTATTCACTTGATTTATAAAAGCAATTAAAACTCCTGCTGACTCTACTGTAAGTACTTGTTTAGTGCTAAGGACATACTTAAGTGCCATCCTGACCACAGGTATTTCCTCGAGATGGTTTCCTGATAAGAACTGGAACTTTCAGTCCCCTTTTCCTTTGTAGCTCCTGTTTGTTATGTACAACTGACAGTTAAGAGAAGAAAAGGAAAGAAAAAAGGGCAAAAAAGTAGAATCTGGTTCCCTTTAGCTTGTGATAGTAGAAATCAATAGGGCTGTCCTAGATTGATTTTTGTAGCTCTGCTAAATAAATAGACATTTTTCTTAAGTGATACGATCTTAATTCTTTTTATAGTTGCGTGAAAACGTTTGAAACATGTACATTAACTTTGCTGTTAACATTCAACAGGAAATTGCCTATAAAATAGATTTTAAAAACACATTAGGACTGATAAATGTTTTAGCTTGTAGATTCTACAGATATCCGTAGATTTATCTTAAATCATATGTGCTTTTAGAAATAGATTCGTACAGGTAAATCAAGTTATTCCAAAATAGAATAAACAGAAATGCTTTTTCTGGTGAAGAAGCGTTATAGATAGAACTTTTTTTAAAAAAAAAAAAATTCTATATTTTGCTGAAAGAGATAATCAAGCTTTAAAGTCCTGTTTTTCTAGATATTAGAATAAAAATTACATGGCATGGCCTCAACTATGCAGAGACTGCAAGAAGGTAATTAAAGATGCTGCTGCAGCAGAGGTGTTTGTTGCCATACCCTGGCCCTGCACATGAGCAATGTTTTACATCCCTCATTCAGCTGCTCCAACCCATCTCTGCTTTCCTCACTGTGAAATGCACTGGAGATCTGGGCAGATTTATGACTATGTCTTAATATATCCATGGAGTTGGATGACCTGTGGAAATTCTCAAACACATTTTTCAGGTGGGGCTCAATATGTTTTTTCGTACTTTTGTAGCGAAATAATTTTTCGGTGGCAAAAATTTGCTCTGTTGAAATTTTCTTCCAACCCTCTAATGGGATAACACAGTGACACGGGGATTATCAGCTGCTCCACCCAGGCAGCCCCTTTCAGAGGCAAAGTCCTGTTGAAAACCAGCAAAAAAAGCCTAAGGAGTGGATGTTTGATGTGACGTGGGAAGGCTGAGCTGGGCTTTGCCATGTCTCCTGTCTTCACCAGTTCCACTGCCTCTTTTTTGAGGGAGTGTTTTGATTCTCACCTAATGCTGAGCAACATTTGTGGTGTTTGTACAGGGTGTAAGAAATGTGGATTCTTGCAGTTCCCACCTGTAACAGGGACAAGACTCGACCAAGTAAAGAGAACTTGGTGCTGTGTATCTTGACTTCTTTAAGGCTTTTAATGCTGCCTGAAATGATGTTCTCGGGAGGAAGCTGTGGCTTAAGGGAGATTGCTATGGAATGAGATTTACAACTTGGTTTCACTGTCAATGTGGCTGAGTCAACTGAATGATATTCTGACTTTTTCAGTATTTTAACTTTGGATGCAGACATTGGAATGGAGAGATGCCTCCTACCTTTGCAGAAAACACCCAGCTCAAGCTGGGGCCTGAATTACTGGGAGACAGAATTAGCAGTTGAAGTAACTTTGGCAAATTAGAAATGATAATCTGAAAATACAGAATGTAATTCAGTCCAGGCAATTAAAAAGCTGTGCATTTGGCCAGATATAATTAACTGCATAAATACACATCAGTGACCTGCTGTTGTAGAGGAGGCAAGGAATGGTAGTGGATCATAGCTGAGCGTGGCAAGTGTCATGATTTACTAAACAGGCCTGCACTAAATTCAGCTCTAGATCAGCAATAAACCTTCCTGAAAAACATTCTGCCCGTGCTTTCCAGCTCTGGAAGCTGTACTGGTTAACTAAGATCACAGAATATCCAGGGTTGGAAGGGATCCACAAGGATCACTGATCCAGCTCCTGGCCCTGCACAGACATTCCAACAATCCCACCCTGTCCCTGAGAGCACTGTCCAAATGCTCCTGGAGCTCTGGCAGCTTCTCAGGGCAGCCTGGGCAGTGCTCAGCCCCTTTCTGGGTAAAGAACTTTTCCTAATATCGAACCTGACACAGCTCCATTCCCTTGGCTCCTGTCACTGGTCACCAGAGAGATCAGTGCCTGCCCCTCCAGGATGTGACACCTCGTCCAGGTCAAGCCCTGCATTTCAGGGAAGGTTTGAACAGTTACCAGGGGTCTGGGTAAGAGTGGTAATAAAGAACAGAAGTGAACAAAATGTGACCTTCTGTGAAAGATGGGACGAACTGGAGCAGTTATTCTAAGGAAAGATGGGTGAAGTGGAATGTAACAGTTCTCAAATACATGAGGGGGAAATGGGACAATTTGTTCTCCATGCCTGGAGTGGGTAGCAAGAGAAATAGTGGAGTTAATTTGCAAAGGGAAAGATTGCAGGCAGGTATCAGGAAAAGCTTTCTTGTGCTGAGACTAGTGAAGCACAAAATAGATTTCCCACTGGAGTCATGCAGTGGATGGTATTCATGGAATCACAGAGTCTTTGAAATTGGAAAAGGCCTCTGACACCATCAAGTCTGACCATCAACTCGGCACCACCATGTTCATCACTGAACCCTGTCCTCAAGTGCCATATCCAGATTTTTGATCACATCCAGGGATGGGTCCTCCACTTCCCTGGAAAGCCTGTTTCAATGCTTGGCAACTCTTTCTATGAAAAACTTTTCCCTGATGTCTAATCTAAACCTCCCCTGGTGCAACTTGAGGCCATTTCAAGGTCTTTAAAACCAGAGTAGATTCTGGTTCTGCCACACCACTGCCAGGAAGGGCAGAGAGGCAGAGTTGGTTCTGTTTTGGAGTGACACAGCCCAAATATCTTTTACAGCCCTTTCACTCATATGGTGCCAGAATGATTTGTTTGTCTGTTTGTTTTCCTGAATTTCTTCCCTGTTAAGCCTTTGCCTTTCTGACCATCAGTGAGTTGTGCAGCATCTCAAAGCATCTCCTTAGAAAAACAATAGCTTTAAAAATATTCTTTTTATTCCCTCACTGGGTGTACCTTGATATTTTTAGTATTGAAGTTTGTCTTCCATTTTATCCCTAAAGGCAGCAAGTGTCCTCTGTGCTGCTTTGTGGTCAGCTTTAGTGTTGATTAATGTCATTACCAGAACAGTATATTTTATGCATACTGTGCCATCTGTTTCTTTTCCACTTTATTCATATGTCAGATGCCAGAGTTGTTCTTGAATTCTCCAGTATCTTCCTTACATCCTTTGCTAAATTCAAAGGCTGAAATATTTCACTTCAAGATCTCTGTTCAGGCCCAGGAGGAAGTAGGAAAACTGATGGGGACCTTTGATGAGCAGAGATGCTCTGTATGTAAGATGTTGAGTCCAGGGATCTTAGCTGTTACATTTTAATTACGATTATTATTGAGTTATATTATTCTGGGGTTTGTGAAAGGTTATTACTACAATCTGAAGAGTTTCCTGGGAAAAAAAAAAAGGATGTGAACAAACACAAGGCATAATATTAAGATTTTTGTCATAGAGCAGGCACAAAAGGTTACAGTGCTTTTTTTGACCTTTCTATCATTGCAATTCTCAAGACATTTTTCTTTAAGAAGAAAAAGATTGTCAGATTCTGCTATTCTAAGAAAGCTGTGAGATTTTTATTAAGTATTGGGATGGGGATCAAGGCTTGGGTCAAGAATAAACAACCACACTCTGTATTCACACAGAGACTGATAATCAGAAATAATGAGAAATGAAGTTTTATATGTGAGTCTTCACGGTGTTTTGCCTTTTTTTTGTGCAAATTCTCTTCTGTCTTTGAAAGGGTGATTCTTTTCTCTGCATTATACAGAGAGAGGGAATGTGCTCCTGGGGTGTGTGTATGTGTAGGTTTTCATTTTTATTATTTTTAGAGACTTCATGGTTTCAGGTCAGCACTGAGGCTTCTTACTCTCCTAACAAATTATTCCTTTCCACTTAGTCTGAAATGCTCTTGGTAAGGAAGTTGTGGCTTCCCCCCGAGCTGGTGCTCAAGTTTGAGACTAATCAGCCACCTAATGCCTTCTTAAAAATCAGGAACTGTATGGTTTGGAGATAAATCAGCTGCCATCCTTCCTGTGGCAGCGGGATTTGAAGCAGGAGTTTTATCTTGGAGCGCAGGCTGTGCCCCCGAGCCAAGTTGTGATTCATTACTGAGTGCTCAGGAATTACCATCCCGTGCTAATGAATATTGGCACCTCTTTGGCCTTCACTCTCTTCCCTGCCTGCTACTGAAGGGGCAGATTTTATCCAAGACATTGGAATAGTGTAGGGACAACAGCCTTCAGAGCATCTGTGGGCAAACAGGGAATATTTTGGTATAAAAAAGTTAATAGGTGTGAAACCTTTGCTTGTGCAATCGAATATGAAAGTTAATAATTTTTCCATTTATAGCAGATTGTATTAAAGAGATCATAAATACTTAACGACTTGAATTCATATTCTGACCACCAATATTTAGCAAGTGTAAGTGGGTTTCTATGGTAATTATCTAAGTTGTCTGACTTGATGTCCTTTCTGTGACTTCAGTTTCATTTATGAATAAAAATGAATATTTAAGCCTCTTGAACACCTCACTTCCACCTGCGTTTGCCTGTGTGGGAAAACATCAGGTTATTTAGATTTAGGCTTCAAGTTTGGTTGGCAGTGACATATATAGGGAATATTGGATGTATTCTGTGTGTGAATTCTGTTTGTAAAACAACATCTGTCATTTAAAGGCAAATCATGCCCCATTTACAGGCAAGCTTTTTTGCCCCTTGTTTTCAAGTTATACTATCAATTTTTAATTTATATGTAATTAAATTCTATCTTACTTACCTATTATAAAAATAAACCCCCAACAAACCAAATTCAAAAAACCCCACAAAATTTTCATTGTTTCCAAACGAGCCTGAAGGGGAGAACAAACATTCCAATGGCTGTTCCAGTACTGAGCATCTTCTGATTCTTCTGAATGTATTAATCCAGTTTCTGCCTGTCTAATACTGGGTGATGTCTCTGGGTGTTGACTTGGGATGATTTAGTTGCTTAAGAATGGAACGTTTCCTCTTGATTGTATTTTAATTAATTTGTATTCACAGTCATGGTGTTTATTAAAACCAACAATAATAATAAATCTTGAATACAGGGAGGAATATTAGATAAGAGAGGATGACACCCAGGAAATGTAAATCTTCCTAATTGTTCTTCTATGGCACAGAGATCTATTTATCTTCCTGAAAAGAAACATTTCCTGCTATTCAACATGTATAATCCCATTCTTAATTTCACAGAAATGCTTCCAAAAAAGATTTTTGTTCTTTTTAGACTAATTCTTCTTAGTTTCTGGTGTTTCAAGATGTTTGTTAAGATGTTTGTTAAAACTTTGGAGAGTTTCTTGTCAGCTAACAGCAATTTCCTCCCAAATTAATAACTTCAGTGATTGTGTTGATACATTTCTGAGACTGTCCCTCCACTGCAGACTGTGACTGCTGGGGTGAGTGCAGAGGGATTGTCGTTCTTCCAGGTTTCTCTTGGAAGTTGTGGGTTAACTTTCAACAAGTCATCATAGATTAATGTATTTTTGGTTTCTGGAGATGGTTTTTTCCTGCTCTATAAGCACTCAGACCAACCAGCTGAAAAAAATAACAGGCTTTGAGCAGTTTGTGTTGAAAAGCAGGTTCCTGGTTTTTTTTTGGTAAGGAGATTTCAGGAATCTCCTAATTCCTTGAATTTCAGATAGTTTTATTTGGCTGAAATGTATGCACTGAGTGATCTCTCTTCTCTTTCTGGGGAGTTGTGATCTGAGATAAGGTAAAACTGAGAATTCAAATGAAATGATGTTAAATATAGTCTAATGACCTAATTACATCTAAGCTGCATTTCGTTTTCAAAGGAATACAAATAACTGCCACTGTATAATGGAGAACTGACCAAACCTATAAAGAGGTTATTCCACAAAATGTGTTACTTTTTTTTTTCTTCCAGTTCAATATGAAACCAGTTTGCTTCACAAAGACCTTTAAACTTAACAATAGGCATTTAAAATACTAAATGGTTTACTTAATGAACAGCACTAAATGAGTATAATTTGTGAGACTGAAATTTACTTTTCAATTCCTATTGCTGAGGAAACACCTTTTATGAGTGCTCTGTCATCAAAACTTGTGTGTTTAGAAAAGGTTTGACTGGATTTTTAATGAGAAAACTTAAGGCAAAAAGTAGTAAGTAGAAAATTGGAACAAAAGAGCAAAACCAGTTTGCAGTAGAATCCGTGTTGAATTTTTAAATGCTGTGTTTCAATAGGTAGAAATATTCTGAATGTGTTGTCCTGCACTAAATGTAAGAAGATTCCTTTGCTCCTTCTAGTATTACTTTATTTTACGTGTCAAGAGTACCAAAGAAAATTGCCTTGAGGAGGACCAAGATTTACATATTGGATGGAAAAAGTGCAAGTTGATAATTTTTGATAAGCAGTATTGAAAAACACTGAATTAATACAACCAATCTTTCCATAAAGGCTCTTACTTCTGCTGACTGACAGTTTGTTATTATGTGTATTAAGTCATCTGAGCAACCTGGTGCAGTGGAAGGTGTCCCTGCCCGTGGCAGGGGCCTGGAACAAGATGGTTTTTAGGGTCCCTTCCAACCCAAACCATTCTGTGATTCTATGATTTGTAGTCATGTTAAACAATAAAGCAAAATATCCTCGATTTTAAATTCACAGTAATTGTCCAGAGTGGGCTTTGCACGAGTTTAGCTCAGTGAATCTGTGAATAAGACAATTAATTTGAGCCAAGGGAAAATGCAGTGTGGTTCTGGTTGTTGGTGTTGCAGGATCAGCAGCTGCAAGTCAGGGGCTCTAGTTCAGGATGGGCCAGTGCTGTTGCCTAAAAAGGTCCTTGTTGAGGCTGCAGATCAAAGCTCTTCTTGTGCAAGAGGAGATTCAATGACAGCTCTGGAAGTGAATCTTCCTACTGCAGCTCTGGCCTCAAGTGCACTTTTATAACAATCAAAAATAAATAGCCTTTTATATCTCTCTTATCCTGGTGGCAACTCCAGAACTTTGTACCTCAGCAATAAAGAAACTGTTGGTTTCAGTTGCAGGCTGAGCTCATCATTCTGTTGTCCCTGTGGTTAATCCCCTTAAATAACAAATTATAGAATCTGCCTTGATAGATAAATCTTAGTGAAAGTTGTGTTCAGTGATGGAGAATTATCTTCTACAGCGATTTAACAGCAAAATCATCTTTTGTTGACTCACTCTAGAATGTACATAGGTTCATCTGTTACACTATAGAAATGTAATTCCCTTTATATGTATAAGGGAATGCTTTCTATAACAGCTCAGAACCATGTGCTGGAAAATCAATTTTTTTGTTCTTTCCTTGATAATGATGTTCATGGAGTTTACAGCAAATGGCAAAAATGAAAATTTATGTTCAAACAGTGCAGGAGATGCATCCATATTTAAATGAAACTTTAGTCAATTAACACAGTTCACAAGAAAAGAATCATTATATCTAAGATAAAAGTACACAAACAATACCCAACCCAGATCCAAATGAGCCTCTTGAAGCAGCAGGAGGAGGAGTAGTACTTGGTCTGATGTGCAAGCTTTCAAGTGGCAGAGCAGAAGAATTTTTATGTTTAGTTTCACTAAAGCCTGTTCTTTTAATCCTTTTCTCTGCTTTGACTGTGGTGCTTCACAAACATTTCCACTCATTGATACTAATCCTAATATTTCTATTCCCAGTCTCTAGACTCCTAGGTTGTACTTGGGGTGGTATTTTTCCAAGATGTTACACATTCCCTGGGCCTCAAACATTTTGTATTTACATTCAGCTGTATTTATTTACAATTTTTTTTGTCTTTTACAAATCAATCCTTTCCTTTTTTTTCTACTTAGAAATGTACAAATTTCTGCTGACTCTGTGCATTACCCTGAAGGCAAAGAAATTAAACTGTTGGGTGGTTTTCAACATGTCTAAGTTTGTGAAGAACAACCATTCTTTGCTTGAGCAGTACTTAATGGCAGAGGAAAGTTGTGTTACAGACCTTCGTGTTCTCTTCTGTTATAGTTATGTTGGAGAATTTTGGCATTTTAAAGGCTTTCCTCTTAATAATTAAAGAAAACAGTTTAGAGGTGCTTGTTAAGAAGCTGACTGAAAAGATCTGCCTCTTTTTTTTTTTAAATTTTTAGCAGTAATGGCATACCGAGATAATTGTTGTAAAAGAATAATATGGAATTCTATTCTGTTAAGGATGGCATCCTTGTTAAATAGCTTATTCTTACAAATACAGCCTGAAGTCGGTATATTTAATGGTAATTAATGCATCTGGTTTTCAATAAAAATCTTATTTTGTGTCTCTTTGCTTGTGCCAGAGTGAGTTGAAAACCAATTTAATGTCACTTTGTGTTTCAGACACACCAACTTCTCTTTGGCACCTGCTGTTTTGTTCTGCCAATTGCCATTTAGTGCTGGGAATATGTTTCAGATTCTTCTCTTTTACATTTTTAAGACTTTCCTTGGCTGTCACTGCCACTCGAGATTATTTCCCCATCAAATTTGTGATTTTGTTCTTTCCTTCACCACAGGAATTTTAATCCAGAGTGGTGGTTATTGTGTTAGTATTCAGGAAATCAATGCTGATAGTGGTAGTGGTAAGAGACAGTGGGTTGGGAAGGGAGGGAAAAACAATCTGATCTTTACCATGGTGGGGAAAAACACAACCCCAAGTTCAGTTACCAGGTGGGCAGACAAATGCCTAATACTGTGGTGATTAGGAAGGTTTAGGTACCATATGCAGCGGGATAATTTGGTGTATTACTCATGGTTTTGTTGAAACAAACAATGAAAAAAAAATGTTGATGTCTCCTTAACTAAATCTGTCTGTGGAATGAGTGGGACAGGAGTAGCTGTTAGTTCTGTGTGGGATGATGTTGCTGCTCTCTGTTCTTCTGACCAAAAATCTAGAACAGCAGAAGGAGGACAGAGATGTCTTCTGTTCCTGGCAGATCCTGGGAGAAAGCCAGTGCTTCCTGTTGGTCCAGTTTGACCAGAGATGGTTTCTGGAAATGTTCTGTTTTGCCATGTCAGGAATTCTGTCTCTGAACAGGCTATTTAAATTAACAACTGACTGCCATGGCAGGTCCCAGTGATGAAATTCTAAATTAAAATTAAAGGAATCAAAAGGAGTGTGGCCAGCAGGTTGAAGAGGGTGATTCTCTCCCTCTACTCTGCTCTTGTGAGACCTCACCTGGAGCACTGGGTACAGTTCTGGTGTCCCCAAGAAGGACATGGAACTCTTGGAGCAAGTCCAGATGAGTCCATGAAGTTGGTAAGAGAACTGGAGCAACTCCCCCATGGAGACAGGCTGAGAAAACTGAGGCTGTTCAGCCTGGAGAAGTTTGGGTGGAGAACTCACAGCACCTTCCAGGATCTGAAGGGCCCTGCAGGGAAGACAGAGAAGGACTCTTCAGCAGGAACTGGACAAGGAGTAATGGGTTCAAAATGAAAGAGAAGAAGTTTAGGTTAAATATATTGAAGAAATTCTTCCCTGTGGGGGGGGGGAGGCCCTGGCACAGGTTAGGCAGAGAAACTGTGGCTGCCCCATCCCTGGAAGTGTCCAAGGCCAGGTTGGATGGGGCTTGGAGCAACCTGGGGTAGTGCAAGGTGTCCCTGCCCATGGCAGGGGATTGAAACTAGATGATCTTGAAGGTCCCTCCCAACCCAAACCATTCTGTAATTCTGTGTTTGAATGCACAATACTCCTTTAATGTATGGAATGTGCTCTACTGAAAAGTACTGTGTGATCCCACAGCCCAAATGGGTGAGGTGGTTTTTCCCTAGTGGCAGATAAACCACGTGTGTGACCATCAAAAGACAGCTTTGAATCTCATTTTAGCTGAATACTAATAGTTGAGAGCTCAGTCATCTGAGCAACCAAAATGAAACAAAGCGACCTTTCCATAGACTCCATCAAGTCTCTCACACAAATTGTTTGTAATAACAATTACATTGTTCTTCTGTTTTTTTAGAAAGCTTTCTTTGCTGTATTGCTGTGTAAAAGCTACACAATAGAGAGAATTGAGTGCTTTGTCAAGGGAATGGGTCTTGATTGTAGATGAAATACAGGCTTTGCCTTCTAAGCCTCTCCATAATGTGCAAGGGATACTGGAACACAAAGGTCAAAAACTTGCTGGACTTCTGGACTTTAGTAGTAGTGGTGGAAGATTGATGGCCACCAGTTGCCAAGGGAATTCTACAGGGCTTGTGGCCAAGCTGATGTTCTTTTATGTCTTTTCATTGCTTTGGGCAATGGCCTGAAATGCACCTTCAGTAAATTTCCAGACAACACCAATTTGGGAGGAAGGTGAATATGCTCAAAAACTAGGGCTGGCATGAGGAGTAGCTCACCAGGTGAGGAAATGGGCTGACAGAAACTGAGTGAAACTCAACAAAAGCCAATGCAAAGTGTGGTGGGATGGAGTAACCTGATGTCACCATGTGGAGTGGGGATGAACTCTGCTCTGCAGGAAAGAATGTGAATCCTGGTGGACCCCAAATTCAGGATATAAGACTGGAGAGCAAAGTCCTGAGAAAGAAGGCCAAATTCACACTGTGATGTTCTGTGGATTTAGCATGAGAGTAATCTCTTCTGATTTTTTGTGTGAGAATTTATAGGTGCTCTATGTTTACAAACTCACCAAGGTTTTCTTTGCTGTTCACAACGTGTGACTGCAATAAAATAGTAGTGCTTTGGCTTCTGCTGCTGTTGTGCCTTTCTTTCAAGATGGCATTTCATGGTCATAGAGAACTGAAAAAATGGCAAACCAGAATGGAAAGACCGAAGCAGAATTTCCCATTGCCTGTGTATTTGCACCTAGTGTGGAGATTGTCATCACCATGACATGAGTGACAGAAGGTGAAATGTTTAAGCAGCTGAAAACTCTTGATCAGCAATGCAATTTGTTTAAATTACATAATTCAAGTTATTCTTTCCCCAAACTCTATTCCTGAATGTGTGTTTATTGGTAGATTAAGAGTAAAAAATGGTAGGTAAGGAAAATAAAAACTGAAATAGTCTGGTCTTATCTGCTCTGTCTCAGATCATACAATTTCAGCTGAAGGAGGGGAGATTTAGGTTACATATATTGAAGAAATTCTTCCTTGTGAGGGTGGTGAGGCCCTGGCACAGGTTGGGCAGAGAAGCTGTGGCTGCCCCATCCCTGGAAGTGTCCAAGACCAAGTTGGACAGGGCTTTGAACAACTTGGTCTAGTGGAAGGTGTTTTGGATAAGGATTGACAGAACAAGGTAAATAATATTAGCCTTAACCTGTTCACATTTTGCCTTGAAGGAGGTGAATGTAGGGTCTTCTTGGAAAAAAAAGAAATGTTTTCTTCTTTTTCTTGGTAGTAATTTTAAATAAATTTCTTTATTTTCCACAGCTGTTTTATACTTAAAAAAAATACATGAAGAATAAGTTAATTTCATTGTTCTTCATACTATTCAAAATAGAACTCCCAGAAAATGAAATATTGTCCATTTGGGGGGAACTCTGATTTAATCCGTGTATATATAGAGTGGAAGATTGTTTGCTTTTGTTTTCTGCTGTTCTTTATGGGAAAGGTTTCATTAAAAAAAGATCTATGACTTGTTAGAGAGAACCCAGAGCACTAACTCACCACATATGTCTGAAATACTTTACTGCCTTCACTTACAGTACTTTACATTAACTGAAATGGAAACTCCTGGGAATAGTTTTCCTTAGGTTTTAGTGATGTAAGAGATTGTTTTAAGTGCTGTTTTGGAGAGTTCAAAAACAACAGCACGGTCCTGGGGGAGCTCCATCAGTCCCTAACACAGGACACTCCCTGGAATACCAGTGTCTGTCCTTAGGCTGCTGGAAGCCTGGGGAGATCAGCCACCCTATGAGAAGCTTATATGTTTTGCTACCTGCCTTTTTAGTTGCCTGCTGTCTTATTTTAGTACCCAGTTAAGGATTATTTCAATCCTCTTGTGTTATTTCCCCTAATACAATGTCTTAGTCGTTAGAGAAAAAAACCCTAAAGAGAGATAGATAATACAAATCTTCTATTCTAGATGCTGTATTTAAGAAGGTAGGAAGTGAAACTTTTAGGTGTTTTATTCTCTCAGCATAATCATAGAAGCATGGAATGGTTGGAGTTAGAAAGAAGCTTAAGAGCCTTAGGGTCACCTTCCACTAGACCAGGTTGCTCCAAGCCCAGCCTGGACTGGAATACCAGGGATGGAGAGTGCACAACCCCGGAGCTGGTTAGAAAACCCTGTAGAGCCTCACAGAGTAATTGCCGTCTCTCTTTTAATGTTTTACCTTTTTCCCCCCCTAGCCAGTACAGCCTGCTCTGTGGTTGGGTTCCTTTGATAACTACATCTCAAATACTGCTGCTTTTAAGATTGCTAACAGGTTTTGAAACCAGCGAGAAGTGTCAGGAAAATGGTACGTTAAATACCAACTAAGAATTTCACTTGGTAAAGTAGGTGCTGTTTACAGTGACAAGTCTTGTAGGGATCCAATAATGCAGCACAAAGCACAAGGAATGCAGGGATTTCACAAGTGTGGTGCTGTTACTCTAGCGAGGTGTGCCCTCATGTGGTTAAATGCAATATCTTCCTTTAAGCAGTCAGACACCCTTTGCATTTATTCTCTATTCTGCTAAAGAACTGCGAGAAATAAAACCTGCTGGAGACAATTTGATGCCAAGTAGCTTTGGTATTTTTTTGGTTTACAATTCTCAAGTTCTTTGGTACTTTGAGATGAGTACAAATACACGTGCCTTTGGTTCTCATTCAAGCACAGATGTGTGTTTTCCTTGTCTTGTTCTTTTGGGATTTTAAGAATCCATTTGCCAATATTTAGGACAAAGTGGGTTCATTTCTGATTGATAACCCTGAGTAGGGAAACACAGACTTGTTGATTTTCTCCCATGTATCTTCCTATTTCTGATAACTGTTCGAATACCACAAGACTTAGTTTTGTGATAATAATTCCTAGCTTATGACTCTACATATCTCACATCTCGCTTGTGATGGGTTTGTAAGCTTGGCTGTGAGCTCTGTGTTCAGTTTTGGGAGGAATTAATGTGGTGTTACTTTATACTTTTTATTTTTTTATCATTTGTGTATATTACTAGCAGCTTTTCTTAGGGGCTTCATCTCCTTACAGCAAACTGCAGATGATAATGACTTTTTTTCTTCATCCAAAAGTAGTGTAACAAAGTTTTGCCCAAAATGAAAAGTTGTTAAAATTGGAGAGAACCAAGGAAATACACTTATGGCATCAGTGACATTTAGTGTTTNAAGTTGGACAGGGCTTTGAACAACTTGGTCTAGTGGAAGGTGTTTTGGATAAGGATTGACAGAACAAGGTAAATAATATTAGCCTTAACCTGTTCACATTTTGCCTTGAAGGAGGTGAATGTAGGGTCTTCTTGGAAAAAAAAGAAATGTTTTCTTCTTTTTCTTGGTAGTAATTTTAAATAAATTTCTTTATTTTCCACAGCTGTTTTATACTTAAAAAAAATACATGAAGAATAAGTTAATTTCATTGTTCTTCGTACTATTCAAAATAGAACTCCCAGAAAATGAAATATTGTCCATTTGGGGGGAACTCTGATTTAATCCGTGTATATATAGAGTGGAAGATTGTTTGCTTTTGTTTTCTGCTGTTCTTTATGGGAAAGGTTTTCATTAAAAAAAGATCTATGACTTGTTAGAGAGAACCCAGAGCACTAACTCACCACATATGTCTGAAATACTTTACTGCCTTCACTTACAGTACTTTACATTAACTGAAATGGAAACTTCTGGGAATAGTTTTCCTTAGGTTTTAGTGATGTAAGAGATTGTTTTAAATGCTGTTTTGGAGAGTTCAAAAACAACAGCACGGCCCTGGGGGAGCTCCATCAGTCACTAACACAGGACACTCCCTGGAATACCAGTGTCTGTCCTTTGGCTGCTGGAAGCCTGGGGAGATCAGCCACCCTATGAGAAGCTTATATGTTTTGCTACCTGCCTTTTTAGTTGCCTGCTGTCTTATTTTAGTACCCAGTTAAGGATTATTTCAATCCTCTTGTGTTATTTCCCCTAATACAATGTCTTAGTCGTTAGAGAAAAAAACCCTAAAGAGAGATAGATAATACAAATCTTCTATTCTAGATGCTGTATTTAAGAAGGTAGGAAGTGAAACTTTTAGGTGTTTTATTCTCTCAGCATAATCATAGAAGCATGGAATGGTTGGAGTTAGAAAGAAGCTTAAAGAGCCTTAGGGTCACCTTCCACTAGACCAGGTTGCTCCAAGCCCAGCCTGGACTGGAATACCAGGGATGGAGAGTGCACAACCCCGGAGCTGGTTAGAAAACCCTGTAGAGCCTCACAGAGTAATTGCCGTCTCTCTTTTAATGTTTTACCTTTTTCCCCCCCTAGCCAGTACAGCCTGCTCTGTGGTTGGGTTCCTTTGATAACTACATCTCAAATACTGCTGCTTTTAAGATTGCTAACAGGTTTTGAAACCAGCGAGAAGTGTCAGGAAAATGGTACGTTAAATACCAACTAAGAATTTCACTTTGTAAAGTAGGTGCTGTTTACAGTGACAAGTCTTGTAGGGATCCAATAATGCAGCACAAAGCACAGGGAATGCAGGGATTTCACAAGTGTGGTACTATTACTTTAGCGAGGTGTGCCCTCATGTGGTTAAATGCAATATCTTCCTTTAAGCAGTCAGACACCCTTTGCATTTATTCTCTATTCTGCTAAAGAACTGCGAGAAATAAAACCTGCTGGAGACAATTTGATGCCAAGTAGCTTTGGTATTTTTTTGGTTTACAATTCTCAAGTTCTTTGGTACTTTGAGATGAGTACAAATACACGTGCCTTTGGTTCTCATTCAAGCACAGATGTGTGTTTTCCTTGTCTTGTTCTTTTGGGATTTTAAGAATCCATTTGCCAATATTTAGGACAAAGTGGGTTCATTTCTGATTGATTAATACTGATAACCCTGAGTAGGGAAACACAGACTTGTTGATTTTCTCCCATGTATCTTCTTATTTCTGATAACCGTTTGAATACCACAAGACTTAATTTTGTGATAATAATTCCTAGCTAGTGACTCTACATATCTCACATCTTGCTTGTGATGGGTTTGTAAGCTTGGCTATGAGCTCTGTGTTCAGTTTTGGGAGGAATTAATGTGGTGTTACTTTATACTTTTTATTTTTTATCATTTGTGTATATTACTAGCAGCTTTTCTTAGGGGCTTCATCTCCTTCCAGCAAACTGCAGATGATAATGACTTTTTTTCTCCATCCAAAAGTAGTGTAACAAAGTTTTGCCCAAAATGAAAAGTTGTTAAAATTGGAGAGAACCAAGGAAATACACTTATGGCATCAGTGACATTTAGTGTTTTAATTAACAAGGAAAGTAGCAGGTGTCAGCAGGGGGGTTGCACTTGTAATAACTTATTAACTGTGAGGTGTTAAAGTTCTTGGATGCAAAAAAAAATTGCTTCCTCCTCAATTACTGCTCAGTGGTTGCCAAGATCATTGAACACAGCACTGGAAGTTGACATTTCTGGCTGCTTTGAGGTCACTACACTTACTGTGTATTTGCTGGTTATCAGATAGACTTGAGCTTTCTGAGTATTTTTAGCTGAGGCAAGATAAACTTCATGTTTTACTGTTTAAAGGAACGTTTTTTGAATTGTAGCCTCTTAACCATTGCTGAGTTGCACAGAAATGATCATCTGAAGCCAAACAACTTGCATTTACTGGTTTCAACATTTGAAGTTCCCACATGGATACGTAATGTTGCCTCACTGGGACAAGGAGAAAGGGGAGGGTGGTGAGAGGATCACAAGCAGGAAAGTTTGGTATCTCCAAATGTTGCTCCAATTAAAATTCAGTCTATGCTATATAAAACCCAAAGCAATCCTTGATTTAGAGCTCTGGAAGACACAAAAGTAAGAAGCTGCCAAGTTGGTTTAGGCACCCAGCTCCTGGAGTGTAATTCAGAAAGAGAAGTTAAATGATCAGTTATATGAGTAGTTCTCCTTTTCAACACATGGAGAAGAGAAGAGGGTTGCTTGGGAGTGAGAGAAAGAAGATGGTGTGGGAGAGATGTGAAAGAAGGAGCATTTTGAAATCCCACCCCTTTCTAGAACTTACATGCTCAACTCTGATGCCGTGTGGTGATTAATAGACCACAAGTTTGCTTGGAGTTAGTCTAAATGTACCTTCAGGGTGAAACAGTGGTTCATTCTTTTAATTTCAAACCCAAACACACTGGTGTTGCACCCTACCTTCTTAAATTGTATTTTAGATGTGAAGTTGTTCACCCTTGAGAGAAGAAGACTTGGTTCACTTCTCCTGAGCCCGAGGAACTTCAAACCTACATTTCTTACCTCCAAAGACAATGCTGTGCTCACCAGTTGATGGCCTGGCCCCTAAACTGTGTGACATGCTGCCAAAATTATGTCATTAGTGGGAAGAATTCTTGTTCCTCTTTCCATCTTAGTATAATCTCAATTGCTCTTATCCATAACAAAGAGATGGTTGGCAGAAAATACATGTTTAACACAAGTCATAAACATGAACTTTTGAAATGGTGCAGCTTAACTTGCTTGATGTAACCTAAAAAACTGAAATATGGGCAATCTGTGGATTTCGTAGTGTCTTTAACTGTTGCACTTGACTGGGAGCAAACCCTTCTGTGCATTTAGGAAAAAACCCAGTGAATTACAAATAGAGAGGAACATCGTAAAGTCTGAGTTTTATCTTTTATGTGCATTAGAGGCATTGAACATATTTTTTAGGAGTCAATGGTTTTGTTGAAGAATGTCTACTTGCTCCAATTAACCAACCTGCTTAAGCTTTTCTGGCTTGGCAAAAGCTGGAATTGCCAAAATCCTGACAACACACTGGAAACCTGTGTTCAGGAAGGGGATGATTTAGTTCTTGAAAGAGGTTTTGTGATCCTACCAGCACAGAGACAGAGAGGGAATCTTGTCATGGATGTTGCTCCTTGTACTGCCAGTTCCATGGATGGTCTTGATCCCAGTGGTGTTACCAGCTGACAAATGGATGGTCTGGGAAACCTCAGGGAATGTCCAGGAGCAAGTGAATCTTTGGGAAATCTTCTGTCTTTCATGAGTGGAATATTAACATAATCTCTTTTTCCTGTCTACCAGGTAACTCCTTATATGGTGGAGTTCTAAAAAAAGAAGCTGGAATTCATATTGGCCATCACAGTCCTTTAGTGCCAATTAACAGCACAACTTTGTCACAAAAAGAGAATTTAAAACACTTTTGCTTCTGGTTTATTGCAAATTGAGGCAGAATTATCAGGGGAGACATTTTATTAGCTCAATTTACATTGATTCTTCTTTCAGTGGTGGGAGAGTCAGTGAAAACATTGCAGGTTTTTATATCTTGTATAAAATTTGATAATTTTTCAGGAAGATTTGTAGGAGGAACATAACCATGATTTTTCATTTAATTGTGTTTTTCTTTTCTTCTTAACAGTATGTTTTGTGAAAACATATTTCAGGTTTGTGTATCTGTTGAAGAGATTTCTGATAAGTTTTTGGAAAGATTAGTAGGAGGAAAGGAAGTGTGGGGTGGTTTATTTATTTTTTTAATTCTTTTTGAGAACATAACAAGTAGTAAGAAATTCTACAGACAACGAATACTTGCTGAAGAACTTTAAAATACTTGCTGAAGAACTTTAAAAGTGCCTTATGTAATACTCATTCACATTGGCCAGGATACAAGTCTCTTCCTGTGGTGGGAGCACTGATAAGGAAAATATAAATTAACAGTAATGGTGTTGCTATCTCTAAATTACATCCTAAAGGTACATCATGACAGAATAGAAATATGCAAATTTGTTCAGGAATTAGTATTTGGCAGCAGAAATGTGAACTGGAGCAGCTAAGTGTCCTCCAGCTAGATTGGATTAAAATATCCTGGCTCTAATCAGTGTTGCCTGAGTTATCTGTGTATTTTGCAGCCAAAAGGAAGGTGTGTCACTGGCATTTTTTAATATCCTAGCTAATAATTTATACATTAGAGAGAATAGTCTGCTTATTTATCAATTCTTCTAACCAGCAGGTGTTTGCAAACACTGAAGGGAACTGGAGGGAGGACAAAAAGACTGGGTTAAACCACTGGAATTCAGTGTGGGTAGTGAAAGTTATATCTGTCAATGAGAACTCAAATGTCTATATAGAATAGAAAGAGAATTTGAGTTTTATGAATTAGGTAGACTTCTGGTGCTAGTTGTGGGGAGATAATTACAGGACTTAATTATGGAAGCTGTTATGATTTATGGGGTAAGGACAGTGGCAAATGAGTCAAGTTGATAGAGAAAAGTGAAGAATGGTTATTGTCAAAAAAAGGAGTTACATTATGGTCTGAATCATGCTCAACAGAACATCTGTGTTCTTAGATTGGTGTAATAGAGGGAAAAACCCCACATTTTTTAATGTGGTACTAGAGAATAAGCACAAATGTGAAAAAAATCCAAGTTATCTTCTCCTCTGCAGAACTATGGAAAAAATCCAAGTTATCTGCTTTCCTCTTTTGTATGGGAGTGAAGAAGTAATTGTTGCAAGCATTTTCTCCTGTATTTTCCTCAGTAATACCTTGCAGTTGGATTAGGATCAACTAATGAGCTACTGCTGATCATAAAGTCCCTGGTGTGCAGAGCCAGGAATATCTGAAGTCCCACGTGTGTTTGCTCGGCCTCCTGAGCAAGGAACTGAATGTGGTGCTTTAACCCAGAACACAACCTGCTTCTCTCCCCAAGTATTTTGAAAGATCTCTGCTTCATCCTGATGCCAAGGGAAACAAAAATCAAACCCAGCCCTGTGACAGTTCGGGAAATGAAGTTCTTGTTTGCAGTGAGGTTTTTTAATTTGATGTAACAAACTTGTGTTGGAGACAGGAGGGTTTTGAGTACAAGCACTGAGGCAATAAGGGAGTGCACTCGAGTGCAAGAGCAGCCTCATATGTAGAAGGGAAAGGGCCCTTCCACTAAAATGTCAGGGCTGTCTTTTCTCAGCACTGAGTGTTTCCAGCAGCTTGGTGATACATGAGTGTATGAGAAGAGAGGGATAAGTTGTAGCTGGTCACATTCAAGAAATGCCACTGGGAAGAACAAATTACATTTATGTGAAAATACAACGTGTGTTGGGGAGAATAGTGAATTTTTTTTTTTTTTTAAATAATTAATGGTCTTTCAGAGAAACCCTTTCACACTGATTTCACCTGTCACGAGTGAACCGAAGTGTTTGTGTGAATGGTTTTCATAATGTGCCTGTTTGCAGAGATGTGTTTGATTTGATTTGCCTGCTTTGGTTTATTGAAAACCAGGAAACATATAAATGCTGTCCACCCTCAGAAAAACTCTTGACAGCCTCTGTCATTGATAGATAATTGATAGATAAAAATCGTAGAATTACAGATTCACAGAATCATTTGGGCTGGAAGAGACCTTTTAAAGATCTGGTCCATGTCCTGCCATGTGCAGGGATATTTTTCAGTAGGATCAGGTTGCTCTGAGCCCCATCCAACCTTACACTGAATACATCCAGTGATGTGGCATTCACAGCTTCTTTGGGTAACCTGTTCCAGTGTCTCACCACCCTCATTGAAAGAAAAAAAAAAAAGTCTTCCTTATATCTAACTAAATATAATTTTTTTAGTTTAAAGCCATTACCCCCTTGTCTCACGTCCCTCTACAGCTCTCCTGGAGCTCCTTTAGGCTCTGGAAGGGGCTCTAAGGTGTCCCTGGATCCTTCCCTTCTCCAGGGGAACATTCCCAGCTCTCCCAGCCTGGCTCCAGAGCAGAGGGGCTCCAGCCCTGCAGCATCTCCGGGGCTCCTCTGGACTCTCTGCAGCAGCTCCAGCTCCTTGTGCTGGAAACTGCAGAGCTGCATTCAGTGCTCCAGGTCTCCCAAGAGAGGAGTAGAATCACCTCCCCTGACCTGCTGGCTGGGCTTTTGGTGCAACCCAGGGTACATTTGGCTTTCTAGGTTGAAAGCTCACATTGCCAGGACACATCTAATTTTTCATCCACCAGTATCCCCAAGTCCTTCTCCAAAGGGCTGCCCTCAATCCTTTCATCACCCAGTCTGTACTGGAATGATAATATCAAGGCATCTGTTCTATGTGTTCTCTCTGTTCTATGTGAGGGGTCAGGGAAAACCCACAAGGATTAGCAGTATAATTAAAAAAAAAAAAGACATATCGACAGTTTCCTCAAAAATTGTCTCTCTCTCTATATTTTTAATGTGGATATGGAAAATCTTGAGTAACTAATGCAATTCCAGCAGATATTGAGGAGAGAGGAGACAGGAGGAGAATTACAACTCTGGCCCAACCATTTCAGAAATCTGTAGGGAAGACAGTTTAATTCACAGAGCCAGGAATGTTCTTCTATGAGCTGGAGCTGCTGACTGGGGATTAATTTGATGAACATGTGATTTAGTTCCATCCCCTTTCACTTCTGGCATCCCTGCCCACACATGACCTCTGCCATAGGGAAATCTGGGCTAATAGAATTTTGTGCTTTTAGCAAAGACATCCTCACCTTTCATTTGTGCTGCTGGAGCTGTGTAAGGAAGCCTTAATTCAGGAAGGGACTGAACCATTAATTAGTGAAGTTCTGTTTTTCCAACAGAGATCTGTGCTAGGACTGTGTGAAGCTTCTTTAATAAAATAAGAGAGCAAGGTTCCCCAGTGTGATCACAAAGCCTTGGTCGTTATAGGGTTGCCAAATGAGCTTATGGTAATTATCCGGTGATATATTTGATAATTGTACAGAATTCTGGGTGAGGTCTGTATTAATTAGTAACAGAAGCTGACAGAGACATTGTTTCCTTTGTACCAGTGTAGGTGAGCCAAGATACTTAAAATAAACCAATTCGTTTTAAAGCTCTGCCAGAAAACTGGGCTATGCTTATAAGGTAATAGGTTTGGGTTTTTTTCCCCATTTCTTTAATGCAATTTTTATGAAGTTTTAGGTTATTGGCTTTTTAAAAATGGATAAATAGCTAATATGCCATGGGTTTTTATATCACTGGTATCAGAAGCCTTTTTCCCTCCCAGTATGGCTGACTTTTCTGAACAGGAATTCTAATTTGGGAAGAGACTGCTTTTTTAGCATCTCAACTGATAATTTAATGTAGTTGAAAAGAAGCTGACACGAGGTGGGCAAAACTTCAAGATACCAGTTTTTATGAGTGGTTTTCTTCCTGTGTTATGCAGAGCCCAACCTGTTAGTGCAGAGACTGGAGTCCAGAATTGCCCTTTCCCAAGGGAATATCTTAACCTCACATGGAAACAATTCCTCTCCTTGCTTACTGCCTTTTGCCATATGAGTTTTCTGTCTCTTGCTGTTGATGGTCCAACTTCATTTTTGAGAGAAGGAAACCTCCCCATCCCAGTTAGTGCACAGATCACTGAGTGCAAGACTTCCTTGGAAAATGGGAGATCTCCTTTGCATCAGGAGGGGCCAAAATTCACCTTTCCTTTACTCTTTTTATTAGGCTGTCATGTTGAAATGTAATACATTAGGGGAATTGCAAGTCACTGTACTTGTACATATCATTGCATGAGTTTTTCCTTGTATCCAGTGTGAAGCTGCCTTGTTTCACCTTGTGCTTGTCTTTCTTGTGTTGGTCCAGTTAGACTCAAGATTTCTCCTTGAGGTTGTTCTGTAAATTAGATTACATTCCATTAGCCAGGCAGACTCCTTTCTCAGACAAGGCTCTGGAATACATGATTTTGCACATATTACATCAATGTATCCATGCATATGGTGTTTTCAAGCCCTGATTTTATTTATATATATACACACACATATGTGTGTGTATATATGTATATATATTTTTTTTTTATTTGTCTGTAGTTTTTAGGTGTGATTTGGAGAAAAGGTACCTCAAAGAGCAAAAGAATGTAAAACAAAGAACATGGTAAAAGGCTTTTTTTTTTTGTTAAAATCGTACCAAACACCTTGTCACTCTTCTTGGAACAGGATTGAGATGACAGTGGATTTATATTGCTTTAAAATCTCTTGCTTTGTAGCACACTGTCTTTATTGCAATGGTTTTGATTTGCTTACAGTAAATTTGTGGCTTAGCACATGGATACATCACTTCAGCTGCCCTGGTTTGTATCCTGGTTAGAGAGAATTGTATCCCTGAGCATTATGGATCCACTGCTGCTTTTTCATGCATTTAACACCTGTTTCAGTATTCCTGTTTTATGGAATGGCAGCCTTTACTGCTGGAGTCATGCAAGATTCCCTCTTGGTCCAGCAGAAGGCTGTGCTACCCACTGTGCTGGGTTGGTCAGCTTTGTGGGTAAAGTTTCTAATCAGTTTATTGACAGCTCAGGAAGGAATTCCTTTAGGAAGCAGATCCTTCAGTTTAAATACTGATGGGATCATTTCACTGTCTGCTGTGGTTTTATGCCAAAATATTAGAAATACAGTGAAGCAATGCTAGGCCAAAGAGTTTTAGTGCAATCTTTGCAGCAGGAGCTCTTCACACCTTAACATCTGGAAAACAGCCACAGTGTTCTTGTCACCACTTGCATGTCACTGACAGTATTTATCTCAAGGGACAATTGCTTTTGGAATGGTTTCTGACCCCTGTGTGTTCAGATTCCATTTTATCAGCATATTCATTTTTAAAAAATGGAAAACTGACAAAAATGATGCTTTAGCCCCACTGCCCTGCCATGCCTGGCTCTTATCTTTTCCTTTTTGCTGCTTGGCTGGGATTTGCTGGGCCCAGACTAAAGAGAGGTTAAAAGGAAAACCCTTTCTCGAGGGATGTGCTACTGGATTTTATACTTTAGATTTGATTTATTCAAAACACGTGACCCCTACATCCTTTCCAGGATACAGAAAATAGCAGAGACTCTTTCCAACTGACAAGAACTTGTTTTCCTTGCCCAAAGGTAACAACACTTGTGAACACGAGCAATAAAGGACCATCTGGCAAAAAGAAAGGGCGCTCCAAGAAGGCTCATGTCTTGGCTGCCTCAGTGGAACAGGCCACTCAGAACTTTCTGGAAAAAGGAGACCAAATTGCTAAAGAGAGCCAGGATCTCAAGGAGGAGTTGGTTGCTGCAGTGGAGGATGTTCGAAAACAAGGTATGTGGGGCAAAATGCTCAGTGGGACAAGAGCTTTAGTTGATGCTTTTCAAGATTTCTTCTGAAACAAGAGTATCAGATGCTTTGATAATGTAATTAAAATTATGTCCCTGTATAAATATATGTATATAACCCCCCCATGTTACATAAGTATTAGAATAGCTATACTTTAATGAATAGCAACAGTTATAAAGAAAGTTCTGACTTTGTTAAAACAACATGTATGGTTTGGTTTTTTTTTCTTTTAGCTGTTCTGTCACCACAAAGTGACCTCAAGTATAACTTAGCAGCCAGGCTGCCCCGTGCCAAAGCTTGTTGTTTCATTTCCAACCTGCTTTTTATTCTGCTGTGTAATAAAATGACAGGGATTTTCAGTTGGCTAAATCTGAGCAGTGGTTTAAAGCCTGTGGGTGCAAATGTAGAATTAGGATTATGGCACATGTGTCTCTGAACAATCTAACAATTATCAAGTAAATAGTGCAGCAATGTCAAAGTATGTGTGGTTTTAAGTATATATTGAAATATGTAAAAAATTACCAAAATACAGAGATAATAGGATTATTAAAACAATTATTTTCTGGGTGATGGTGATAAGATAAATAGATATTCATGTTATCGTGGATATCATCTTGACAATTTTCCTTCAAAAGGTCAAATGTGTATCAGATGCTTCTAAATTTAGCTGTGTGGTAGGGAAAAATATGTTTTCAGTACATGCCCACAACAGAAGATTTCCTTTTTATTGACTTTGATTGTAATTATCTTTATTGCAGCAGAATTAAATACATTTCAGGTTTATTCCATTGTAAATCCTGTAATGTAAAGATACCATCTGCCAGCATCATCAGCCCTGGGCTTTAGAACAAGACTGACAGATCTCCCTCCAACTGAGATTTCAAAAGGTGTCTGAAGGACTTGGGCCTAAAATACTGATTTTCAGAGAGTTAGTCCCCCAGAACTCATATGATATTTCTTTCAGCTTGTGAAAATTGAACTCAAGTGATCATATGAGCAGGCAGGGTTAAAATGTTGTGTACATAAGAACTGATTAGTGAACTTTAGAGCTGGAATATTCCAGTCTGCTCTATCCTGAGGCTGTTTCTTCCTCCTCTCCACTATATGTATATTTGGTTTCACTCATTCCTTTTCTGTGTGGTTTGGGTTTTATTAAATATTCAGTTGCCAGTATGTCAGAATAAGTATTTGCTGTCTTCTCTATGTACAATAATATTTCAATATTCTAGTGGGGTTTTTGTTGATTTATTTTCTTTTTTTGGGGGTGGGTTTTGTTGTTGTGATGGTGGGTTTTTCTTTGTTTGTTTGTTTGGTTTTTTATGTAGAATTTCAGTGCTGATGCCTGGTTGCTCTGGCATTAGTTTTCACTTGTCAACTGTTTCAGTCTCCCATTGCTTACATTACTTACTTTGTGTTATGTCAAATTCTAGTTCAGAATATTCAGTGCTGACACGAGTGCCTGTGTTCTCTCTGAATTTATAACACTCCCTTTGGGTCTGTGCTGCTGACTCAGCTTCTCCCAAGGAGCCTCCTACTGAGTCATCAACCTAAACTGTTTCACACTCACTCACCTCGACTGAATTTCTGACTTTTTAATTGATGATGAGACTTTTACTCTTTGGTTTTTTAATCTATATTAAAAAAACCCCAAACAACAAGAATGCAAGATGCAGAGAGAAAAAAAAAATCTTAAGCAGTATTATACAGAGTAATACAGATATTCATCTTGTGTCAACACTTTAGGCTGGGAAAGAGCCTGTCAGAAAAGTGGAGCAGCTTTTTTTGGGGGACTGTTCAATGTGATTCCATAGGGAGGAGACAGGCCTGGGTGTGGTGGGAAACGACACCTTTCACTGGGTGACATAAAGAGCTGGATTAATGAGCTGGGTTTTGCTGGCTGATTTCCTGGCAAAGTTCCAGCTTGGATAATTACATCCTCAACCTGGCAGTGTGTCCAGCAGTGCCAGCTGGCTCTGGGGTGCCCCTGCTTTCCTGCCCTGGGGCTCTGTGTGCTCTTGCACTCTGCTGCACACAGCAGTCACTCCTGGGAGACTGGCTTTCCATTGAGAGGTGTGAGACAAATGCACTGTGTCATTTGCAAAACACTCTGGAATCAATGTGAATGCAGTGACTATGTGGTGTTAAGATTCTTGTTACTTTTAATAACAAGGATGATCAACATCATCCATCAACATATTTTGATTTAATAAATGGAGTTGTAAAAACACGAAGAGCAAGGTGAAAATATTTTGTGCCTGAAGCTCATCCCTGTGTATGTGTGTGTATCTATTTATCCCATAATGATTCCATAATAGGAACACTTTGTCCTTGTAGTTCACAACTATCTAAGTGAAATTATGCAATTGCTGTGCCATTGAATGCTTTGCTGTGTAGGTGTTTATTGTGATTTTGTCAGGATTGTGTCAAAGATCTCCCAGAAGGGGACAAATGATACCTGGAAATGTGGATGTTTGTCGTTCCTGTCTTACACTGGATGGAGGGAAAGCAGAAAGACCTTTGCCCAGGGCTGGGAGGTTGGAACAGGATGATGATCTTTAAAGTCCCTTCCAGCCCAAACCATTCCATTAATCTGTGACCATGAACCCTGAAACTACAAAGCCTGACAAGCACAGGGAAGTGAAGGAGAACTTGTAGGAATAAAAAATATAGTATGTGCTCCCCTGAAAGCATAGGTGTCTAAATGCAACTGGTCTTTTATTTATCATTAGAGAAGAAGGACATTCTCTGGAGGAGAAATTCAGGTTCTAATTGACAAAAAAATCTACCCAGAACTGCAGTTCTGATGGGCTCAGGCCTGATTGAATTTATTAAGAGACAGTCTGGGATGCTGTGGAAAGCAAGACAAGGAATTATAAATTATATTTATGTAGATTTATTCTATCTGTTAAATGACTTTGGCAATGTCTACCTGAAGGCATGTGCTAGTGCCTGCCTGATTTTAATGTAATTTTCGTGGAAGTTTTCTGGCATATAGCTGAAACATCCATTAAAAACATGATTTAGTCCAGCAGCTGGTTGTTGCCTTTTAAATTTTTTGTTTTTCAAGCATAGTCAATACAACTTCACACCATAATCTGAAATTTATACTTCAGTCAAGGGACAGAAGATAGCTCTTGATGTTTTTTTTGTTTGAAGACAGTGTAAAGTTGAGATAGACTTAATTTTTTGTTCATGCAGATTTGTGCACATTGCAGAGAAAGAATGTGATCCATGTACTCTGTGATTATCTATAAGCTTGAAAGTGTGGATGAACATCTGAGACATAAAACTTTCTAGGCAATTATTTTCTCTTTGGTGGAACACACTAAAACAATATTTTGAGTTCTTTAATGCTTTTAGCTATCTAGTTTTGAAAACTTCTTAAAGGAAGACTTTTAACTAAATCCTGTGAAAGGATTTCTTCCTTACTGTTCCCTGCTGTCTTCAGTGACCTTGGGAGAAAAGCAGGGAATCTGCACCACTCAGGTGATGGGAGCAAACTCCAAAATATATATATATGACAGATGCTAGTTGTTTTAATAAGGATTTCCAATGCTTTTTTAAGTTCATTTGAGCTCTTGGGATTTCAATGACAGCACCGTGACATGGAGAGAGACACACTCTGCCTTGACACTTGTAATCCACGTGCAGTCACTTACAGCTCTCTCAGTTTTGTGAGGCACAGTATTTTTTGAGTCTGAAAACATCACCCCAGTCCAGCTGGCAGTTTGGATTTTAGGAGACCTTTCCCCATTGAACCATTTTCTCTCAGTCAGACCTTGTTGGACCAACAGTTCCTCCCCAAACTCTCATTCTTGAAGTGCCATGTTACCAAATCTTTAAGACTTGCTACCTGAAGGACTTGACTTTCCTGACTGAAGCATAAGATCCCTGCTGGGATTTTGCCTTCCTTAAAACTTTTCCACTCTCTTTAGATTTTTGGTTTCATTCTGCTTTCTTTTTTAACTGCAGTAAAAAGCTGCAGCCAGCTCTGTTTCCCAAGGAGTCACTGCTGCTCTCCTTTATACTCCTTTCCCTGGCCTTTTCTTTGCTACCTTCATGTCATCATACACTTACTTTGTCTTCCTGGGAATTCAGAATTTCCTTGAAATTCTGAAATTTCCCCTATCTCATGGTGTCTGTTGATCTCACATTCCCTGTTATCCCTCCTTACTTATCTCTCCCCACACCACTGGTCACACAAGGTCCTTCTTGTGTCACATGTTCAGTCATGGTTTTGTAATACAAAGTTAAAAATAAAAATCAAATGGCTTGTCCTTATTGTTTTTTCCCCCTTTACAAACTTAATGTGCCTTGTATTTTCTCCTTGTTTTCTCTCCCAGATCACACTCCTCTCTGAATCCTTCTCTGACCCTGGGAACCTCCTTCACACTCTTCTGTTATCTCCTCCTTCTGATTGTACATAATTTTGTCTATTCTGCCCCCTTTTCCATTGCATTTCCTTTCTCTATTTTATATACATTTAAGTCCAGGGTATGAACATCCTCTTCCATAGCATGTTACCCTGGACTTAAATGTATATAAGGTAGAGAAAGGAAATGTAATGTGCTTTCTTGGGAGAGTCAGCTACCACAGGCTTCCCAGGAGCCCTGATTTACCCAATCTGTTCTCCCTGCTTCCCTTTTGTCAAAAAAAAAAAAAGTTTGTACCCATTAGTATCTAAAAGCTCTCCTGGAATAGCTGGAGTTTAACATTTAGAATATAAGGAATCTATTCCTCTGTGGTTCTTTTGGTCAATAACAACTCAACTAATGGCTGTAGTTTGCCCTCACTGTCTCTCTGCTACTTCTGCAGCTTTTTTCCTAGTTTATAAAATATATAGAAGTGGAATTTCTTTGTGGGGATGTTTCTGTAGGAGCCATTAAAAGACATGGAAAACAAGACTCTTGCTTGAGGTGAGAAGGGAAGAAATTCTTTTTATGGGGAAATCAAATGATGAAGCATTGTCTGAGTTGTGCACATATTCAACTCTGAATCCCCGTGGCTGGATTCACACTGAAGGGTTGATCTGCAGCTGAAGATGTGCAAAGGTATCTCTTGCTATAATAACTGAGCACTGATTACTTCAGGGCTTTTTTGGACATTTTTCTGAGTCTTTCTGGCTGATTGTTATTCCCTGAGTTGAATGAACTGTTGGATATTGGGTTTGAATCTGGTAGGTACAAAGGGAGAAATTATAAAAAAAAAGTAACACTAATATTTTATCACTTAGAATTTGTCTACATGACTTGAGCTATTATTTGTTACCTGGGTTAGGTGCTAGAGAAATCTAGAGAATCTAGACTCTTTTCTCTAGAAAGATCTTTAAAGAATCTTATTTTAGAAAGAAAAACCTGGTATTTTCACATATGTTCTCCCTATGTTTATTTATAAACCTTTTCACCCAAGTATATGAGAACTTCTCTCTTTTTTTGCTTATAGAAGTTGGTGTCTGCTGGTTCTTGATAGAGGAAAAAGTGTGTGTGGAAATTACTGCAAAACAGTTATTTTAGGAAAAGTAGAATTTCTGTTCATTTTTGAAAGGTGAGGTGAGGCTTGTGCTCAGTGCTGCTTAATGGGAGAATGAATCTTGGTCTGCACTTTTGTTCCCGTGTGTACAATGAGCATAATCTCTTTTTTTGCCAACAGTATCTGTGACAAGGGGCTTGCAACTTGCTTTTTGTCTGGCTGCTGGCTCCTGCCTGCCCCACAGAAAGCTTTGAGCAGTAGAAGTATTTGAAGTAGAAGGTTTGAAGTCTTCTATTCAGCAAGTCACTGGAGCTGTGGACTGAAAACTTTATGTTGTTATTCAAAAATATTCATAATCTATTTTGAATTGCTTGTTACATATGGAAGTGACTTCGATTGTTATTCATGTTTGCAGTGTTCCTCCTCAGAAATCTGGCACATTAAATGTCATTCCATGCAAATACTCTAATGCTGCCTCTTTCAGACCCTTTTCAAGCCATTAATTATCTTTCAGCTCTCTGAGAATGTAGCTGCAGAAAGACATTAAAATTCCTTTTCTGAAATGATTTAAAACACTTGTGGTGAAAAAGCAAATGTTGCAGAGAATCTAAAAGAGATGTTAGAGAGATAAGTAGTGTCAGGGGTTCCCAAATCCAGTAGTGAGGCTGCTGCAGCTCCATGGCCCCAGTTCCAAGCAGGAACAAGGAGGATCACTTACAAATGTATATATATATGTATATATAGGGCTGACCACACACAGCAGGCACTCAGCACTCACTGTTCTGTGATTCTGTGAGACACAAGAACTGTTTGCCCACTGTAAATATCTGGAAATATTCAAGGTCAGGTTCACAGGGCTCTGAACAACCTGGTCTAATTGAAGATGTCCCTCAAGGGGATGCAATGGGTGACCTTCAGAGGTCCCTTCTGACAAAAACCTCTTTATCTTTCTGTCAAACAGTATTTGTTAGTGAGAAATACCTGGATTTGCATGTGTGGTGTAGATCCCTTCAGGAGCTGGGTTTTCTCTCTCAGTCTATCCCATAGCTCCCCCTGGATCCTGGTCTCCCCAGTTCCCCACTCTCAGACACACACAAGCACATGGAAGCAGATGTTTGACTTAACCTCCACTTCTCCATCTTGTTCCTCCCCACATCACCTGAGTCCTTCCTTTTAACCACTTTTGGCTTCTCCTCTGAACATCCCATTACAAGTTGTGTGCAGGCTTAAAATGTTCTTCCCCTGCATCCCATAATGAGTCCTGTACCCTTAAGGAGGAAGCTAAAAATAGAGAAAAATGAAATGCATACAGGTGTCCCTGCCCATGGCAGGGGGTGGGAACAGGGTGGTCTTTAAGGTCCCTTCCAACCCAGACCATTCCATGATTTTGTGATTTTCTGTACACAGGATTTAGGTCTTGAACTGGTGATGATACTGGTTCTTGCTAAAGCCACCTGACTCTGTGCTTATCCTCTGCACCATCTCCAAAAGATTTATTTCTGTCCCAGCCTTGACTGGAGCTTTTCTAATATTCATTTCACTTTTCAGTATTTTGTTTAAGCTCATGTTAGTTTAAATTTATGAAAGTGACTTATATCTCCTGGGTATGTTTGTTATAAAGGGTAGTTGGTGTTTGATATATTGCCCAAACATGACAGTTGGACAGATTGTACAAAAAGCAGGGATATATGTTTGAAAAGTAATATAAATCAATGTATTTGGTGATTTTTCTTTTTTTATACCTAATTTATTTATATTGTCTTTCTTGAAGATTTTATTACTATCATGGCTTTATATCAGGGAAGAATAAAATTGCTTTAAAATGTCAACTTCTGACAGTTCTCACAAATTAAATTGTATTTTAAATTACAAGTTCTAGAAATAGTGTGTCTTCCAGAAATGTTTGACTTGAATTCTAAACTCAGATCCTCAAATTACTACTTGTTTTTGTTTAGAAGAAATATTGCCGTTAAGAAAAGTTTTATTTAAGAAAGGATTGCAGAAATGCAACACAGTTTAAAAACCCCCAAACCATCAAGGGATTGTAACTAGGCCATATTTTGCAGGAAATACTTAATTCCACCACCCATCACAGTGTAGTATTAGTATGCATGAAATTTCTGAGTCCAGGTCGAATTTGGAAAATAGTTTCAGTAGGATTTAAATTAAAAAAAAAAATAGGGTCTTACAAATAGGAATGAGGCACCACAGGCAGTTATCTTGCCCTGTTCTGTCTTCCAGCAGTAATTCCAAAAATGAATAGGCTTGATTCACATTCAATAATCCCCAACAGCATTTAATGTGCAGCCTTTTCAATGAAGTTTTGAGGTAGCCATGAGCAATGTTCTGCAAGAAGATTTTCTGGCATTTATGAAATGTGTATTTAGGTCCCCTCTCTGTGTAATTCAGTGTAGAGATTTGAATGGAAGTGTCTGACCCCTCAGAAGAACAGTTGCCATAAAGTTACAGAGCATCTCGACCTCTCCTTTTGAAGCTGTTCTGATTTATGTGCTGGTGAAACATCATGTGGATCGTTCCTGCTGGGAATGTGCTGCAAATGAAATCACTGGCGATTCATCGGGCAGAAATTCGGCACTGAAATTAGTTTTTTCAACCCAACACTTGTTAAAAAGCAGGAAAAAAAAGAAAAATTTGATTCATCCTTTGAACTGGGAAATCAGTCATTTTAGTATGTCGGATCAAAAGTATTTGGAAGGAGATTCCTTTTTGCTTGGCAATGGAGTGACCTCAGATGTGTGTAGGTGTCCCTTAAAACTTCCATCTCCAGTGATGGAAGTTTTTAACTGAGCAAAGGTACTGAAACTTTCAGCAGCTGTGTAATGTAGGGACACACAGGAAAACTGCTGGGAGATCTGGAGCAGTGCAGACACTTTGTCTCGGGATACATAAATTGAAAAGTAGATTATGGAAGGGAGAAAATCAAGGAGATGGGCTTGAGATTTGGTCATTGCTTCATGTTTCCATCACATTCCTTTAAGTCATGGAATTGTTGAATATCCTGAGTTGGAAGAGACCCATAAGGATCATCGAGTCCAACTCCTGGCTCTGCACAGGACACCTCAAAAATCACATCGTGTGCCTGAGAATATTGTCCAAATGCTCCTTGAACTCTGTCAGGTTTGGTGCTGTGACAGCAAATGAGGAGCTGGTGGATAATATGGGATGAGTTGAAAAGTCAACCTCCCAAAGGGAAAAGCAGGTTTCCATCTGCACCACCACTGTTATGTCCTTGCTGTTGCTTCCACCTCTCTAGTCCTTCCCCCCTCCTCGCTGAGCTGAAATGATAAAATTTGCATCTTTTAAAAACTGGAACTGGAAAATTTCAGGAGTGGTTTTCTGATGGTTACACAGAAAAAAGCTACTAACAAACTTAAACAAAAAAATTTTGTTCTGTTAAATAAGTTTTGTAAAGGAAATGGTAAAATATATTTTCATTTTAAAAAACATGAGGTTTTCTTTGTTCAGAATGGAATTGTGAATACTGCTGTGATTCACCTCCAATGTGGGGACCTTGGGTTCTGATCCATGTTACCAAGATTATTTTTGCTTAGTTAAAAGGAGGAATGGCCTTAATCTGAAGGAAGGCAGAGTTAGATTGGAAATCAGGAAGAAATTCTTGGCTGTGAGGGTGGGGAGGCCCTGGCACAGGTTGGGCAGAGAAGCTGTGGCTGCCCCATCCCTGGAAGTGTCCAAGGCCAGGTTGGATCCACCTGGAATAGTGGAAGGTGTCCCTGCCCATGGCAGGGGGTGGAACTGGATGGGCTTTAAGGTCCTTTCCAACCCAAACTATTCCATGATTCTGTGATTACCCAGTGACATAATGAGGAAGATATAAGTAGTCCTTGGAGCACCAAACTTTATCTGGGAGTCTTCCTTGCCCCCTCCTCAATCCTCCTCTTTGCCCCCAGCACATTTTGTTGTGTGTTCTGTTTAACTGCATTTTCCATGGCAGTCATCCAACTTCACAAGTTGTATAAAAGCTTCTTTCTCCCATACAGATCAGGCTGTAATTTTCGATGTGGTTTTAGAAAGTGGTAGTCGATGAGAGAAGTATTAAAAGTGACAGCATGAAAATTTGAAATACACTTCCTAATATCTGAATCCTAAAAGATGCTTAGTCAATATATAAAAGGCTTTAATTTATTGCCTTTCCATTTACCATTTTGAACACATCTGTGTTTGAAGTACATTTTTCACATACTACAAAGGCCAGTAATACTTTACAGAGTGAGGGGATGTAAAATGTTATAATCAAATAATAGGCACTGCTTTCCTCTGAGAAGTGTCAGATTATAGTATTCTGATCTCCAGCTATCTTGTTCTCTCTGTTTTAATCCCTTTATCAAAGACAAATTATTTTTAAACTTCAGATTTTGAAGATATTCTGACTGCTGTTTATATATGAAAATGAGAAAAGGAGCCCCTTCTGTAGTGCCAATGGAATTTAGAATTATTTTTATAGCTACTTAAAAGTCTAGACTCTCCACTGATTTTGATCTCAGATGTTTGCAATTCTCCTTTGTCCGTAATTGTTCCAAATTTGACTTTCAGAGCTGTGTTTGGCTTTTTTTGGGTAAGGGTTTCTAGTTGTAGATAAGTCAGTTTGTAACCTCTCTTCATATTATGTGATTTTTTACATTATGGGAGGAAATACAGGTGTTTTTTCTTAAAAAAAAAAAAAAAATCACCCCTACTTCCTTTCATCCGTTTCTTCTGGACCTTGTGGTTTTAAATCACTCTTAATTTTATTTATTTAAGACTTGTCTGCATTAGCAAAGACTTTGGCTGGAACTCAGGGAAAAAAAAGAAGAGTTTTGACCTTTGTGAGAAGAGCAGGCAGCTCAGGAGGAACAAGGATGTTGTGAGGTCATGAAGGGAGAAAATTGCAAGGGCCAAAGCCCAACTAGAATTTAACCTGAGTACTGCCATAAAAACAATAAAGAATTTTTCTATAAATCCATCAGCAACAGGAGAAGGGCCAATTATGGGGCTTCCTTGTGCTCCTCATCCCTGTCCTTCCCAGGGCTGATGGAGGACAACTGCTCTTACTGTTGGAGACTGAGGCAAAGAAGGAGTAAGTGCCTCAGCTTTTTCCTCATCCTTCCTGATTATGTTTCCCTCTGCATCTGGTGAATGATGGAGATCATGGAATCATGGAATGGTTTGGGTTGGAAAGGACCTTCAGGACCATCCAGTTCCAACCCCCTGCCGTGGGCAGGGACACCTTCCATCGTCCCACGTTGCACGTGGAAATGTCCAGCCCTGATTCTCAACCTTCCTGCTGCCATTCCCAGGTATCTACAGAGGACAGACCTACTGCTCAACCATAATTTTCTCTTATTGTCTGTACAGACTTTCCCTAATGATTGTTTCTGTTCTCATTAACAATCTAATTCACACCATGGGGTTCAGGTATCTCGTTATCTCTGCACAGGAGCTCCAGCAGTTTTGAAATATCCAAGCAATGTGTGCAGTTATATAAGGGGCTCTTGTATTAACACATGGGTGTTAATACTTGTGTGTGGATTCCCACTGAAACTGGCAATAAAGTGTTAGGTTATTAAAATGTTGCCAAGTCAAGATTCGATGAAAAACTGCCAGTGTTTGAAAATCATGTTTTAAATGGTATTCCCAATTTTGGAAAGATTAACTTAATTTTCATGTAGGCTGATGATTTGAGCATAATTTCAGAAATCCTTGACATGTTCTTTTGTGGTGTAAAAATAACTGCATCGGGTCTCAAATATAGGTTCTAATAAACAATGTGTGCAGATTATGTGAACAAGAAGTAGAAATGAAATAGCTTAAATTTTCAAAAGTGCTATTGTACCTTCTATGTCCTGCTCTGTGTAAAGCTGCAAATGCTCTCCTTGTATTGTTTATTGTCTTTGTCTCATCTTTTTCTTACCATAAGCCTATGCCATAGACTTTCCCTGTGCTGATGACTCTCCTTGGTCTGCTTTTCTCCTTTCTTATCCTCTCTCATACTGGAGTATCTTTCCCCATTTTTGTATTTAAGTTTTTCCTGTTACTTTTCTGTCTTTACCACAAACACCTCCATTTTCCAACATGAACACACCTGTTCTCTTAATCCCACTTGGAGAGGTGGGAAGGCTTTTTTTAGGCCAAGACATGTTTATTCCTCATATTTTTAATAGTGGTGTTGAGAATATGTTGTATGGCTCTAGAATTTTTGTGATCTTCCCATTTCCTTTGTCTCAGGCTCCTCAGAACACGGGGGGATCACCAAGGGAAATACCTCAGGATGCAGTGGGGTTGAAAACATGCTCTGTTCAGAGCCAGGTGGTCCCTGTTTCTCTCACTGCTTCTCTCAAGGTTCTCACAGAGGGGATCTCAGTGTGAGGAAAAGCCTAAATTAGCAGGGATACAAAACTGACCCTTAAAACAACTTGAGAGCCAATAATCCATTGGGTTAATCAATCTCACCATCAGTCCTTCCCAAGAGCTGACATTTGCAACTTGCTGCTCCCTCTGTTTTCACAGATCAGTGGGATTTTTTTTTTAGACATTTTATTATGAAAACGCGTCTTGCTGGAAAATATCAACCCTTTGAACTGAAGCTTATCTCAAAAAATATCAGTTTCAACTAAACTCTTCATTGGGCACTTTTTATTAATGTGATAATAGAGAGTGATGGAACTGATTCTAATTATGATTTTGAACTTAGTTCACAGTGCCTGGGGCAGAGATAGAATCTGCCCTCGAACTTGCTTGGCTAGACAGTATTTTTAAGCCTCTTCAGGCCCCAGAATGAAAGTGATCTCCAGAGTGGTGGAATCTGTGTGCCTAATGCTGAATGCCCACATTGTTTTCTTGGAGTGCTTCCTATTCTATGCCTGTTAGGAAATTTTGTGTGCTTTTCAAATATTGTTCCTTTCTAGACCTGGTACAGTTCACTCAAATTTATTAATCACATTTTTTTCTAAATTCCTAAGTTGTTACGTGGAAATGCACTAAATGATTGAATTCAAGACTTTAATCAGTAGGACTCACAGATTTTTCTTTGTCAGCTACAATTATTTTAGCCCTTTTTTACAGTAATGATTTTAATAAATTTACCAGGCACAGTTCACCAAAAAGATGGCATCTTTTCCTAGCATTTTTGGCTGTAGTGTCTTGTTTAGGTGATGAAGTATTCTAATCACTTTGAATGTGTTTGTTGTTGCAGTTCTGCAGACACAGAGGGATTAGAAATGTTAATGTGTCTTTATATTCCAAACAATTTACCTTTGAATTGAAATTAAATTAGTGTTTTATTGTACTTAAGTGTATCAGTGATGTTTCAAAGGCACTATTAATCTGGCTATTAATTAGAAAAAGTTCTTCCTAAAATGTAACATTTGTGAAATAATTGTCTTAGATTTCATGGAAATGTGGTTAAATATCTTAAAGTTCTGCACTTTTGCTATTTTACCCCTTAGGAAAGAATTAGTTGGCTTAATTAAAATCACATATTTTAATGGTCTAGGAAGTGAATGATGTGCTGTTGGGTCTAAAAGAGAACACTGAACTTAAAATACATACTAGATTTAGGGATATCCTTTGTGCTTTAAAATGCAGAGTTACTCAGATTCCATTACTCTATCTAAATGTCAAATGTAAAGTGAGTCACATTTAAGTGAACTAAATCTTCTGTACAGTCAGTTCTAGAGAGGAACAGCTCTGGTAGCTGGAATTTGATGGGAAAAGATCAGGCTCAATCATATATGGCCTTTTGTGGCCTTGAAATCCATTAATATGATGAGAACTGTGGTCAATCTCCCACAGATGGAGAACAAATCCCAGCTCTAAGTGAAAAGGGAAATCAGTTTAGTGGTAAAGATGTAGAAGAAAAGTACCAGGAATAGGGAGGCCAAGATTTAGCAGCCATTTATGTGAAGCTTTTGGAATTCTGAATTGAATTTTTAATGCATATTCATATTTAGTTATTATACAGGACGATAATTCTCTACAAATTACTTCCCACATTTCAACAATGTCAAATAGAGGTTATTACTGAAATGAACAGTTTTCAGTTGTGGAGAATGGATTTTAAAGTACTGTAAACAAAATATGATGTTGGAAGAGCTGGAATAAATAATCAAGATGATTATTAAGGTAGGAGGAATAGAGACAGTGAGAAACCAAACATCCCAGACCAGATTTAGTTCGTTATTCCTGAGTCAGAAACTTGACTGGTGACATGTAAATCAGGGTGGACAGCAGGTGATTCTATTTGATGAGTTTGTAGTCAAATCCAAAATGGTAAAATTGCAGATCTTTGCATTCTGAAGGGTTTGCTTTTGTTTGTCTGAATAACAAGACAGCATCCATGAAGGAAGGACTAAAATCCTTCATTTATATTATTTAAAAAATAACCTATTAGCAATTATGGGTTGTTCAAATCTATCATATCATCATTTAGTATCACCATCACTGTTCTATATGGAATCTGCAGCTTAGTTTGGGTCTGTATATTATTCTAATTTAGAATAGTTCCATAACAATGCTTTAACTACAATGCTTTAACTACAAGGAGGGCACTCTAAAGTACTTTAATTAGATTTTGGATCACTTGTCACATCTTTATAATCCTGGACATGTAGAACAAAAAACCAAACTCTTAAGAGATTGATTAATTAAACCATGGCTTTATTAATTTCTTCCATTTGAGAACTGTTCAGGAGTGGTGCATCCAATCAATTTGTCATTGTTCTGTTAATTATTTCCAGGTGTTTGGAGTATTGTCCTCATCCCCTGCTGATGGTAGCTGTTCTCTGCATTGCTGCTTTGGGCCTGTCTTGTATCTCTATTTTAATAAACACTTCAAGTCTTTGGAAAAATGAAATTTCCTCAGTTTATTATCCACCAAAAGCCTTAGTTCATTCTTTGCTTTAAAGGTAGATGTTCGTTTTTAAGTCTGCTTATGATTCCAAAAGTTCCAGTAGTCTTTTTGGTGACCTTGGCAATCATCTCTTCATAGCTTTTTGTAGTCTTTAAGTTTGTAGTATTTGAATTACCTCACCCAGGTTACCAGGTGAGTCCTGTGTGCACATGATTCTGATTAAATACATGTGAAGACATCTTTAATTGCTCTTATATGAGTGCCTGAATTTAATGTTCAAAATGAAATGACATTTTATTTTGAAAATCTAAGGGAAAAGAGGCTTTTTTATTTTGCGAATTGGGTTTAAAACACTCCATTTCTAAGTGCTATAACTTTATTACAAGAAAGTGACTGACTAAATCTCCTCTTGCATTACCCCTGAAGGAAGGAAAAACAGAATTGGTCCCCCAGTGAAATCCCATCAGGGCAGTGGGGTGGTTTGATAGTGGTGTAGGTTGGTGTAGATTTGATCCTTCTTAAACTGCTGAGATCCCAGAAGTTAAATAAGAGCTTTGGACACATCCTTTAGCCATTACTCACGAGCAGGAACGTGGCTTTCTGTGAGGCTGTTGTCAGACTGATGGAATCACAGGATGGCTGAGGTTGGAAAGGATGTCTGGACATCCTCTGGTCCTACCCCTGCAGGGCCACATGGAACCACTTACCCAGGACAGTGTCCACACAGGTTTGGAGTATTTCCAAGGATGGAGACTCCACAAGCTCCCTGGGCACCCTGTGCCAGTGCTCCACATCCCCACAGTCAAAACATGTTCCCTGATGTTCAGAGGGAACCCTGTGTCTCAGGGTGTGCCCATTGTCCCTTGTCCTGTCACTGGGCACCTCTGGAAAGAGCCTGGCTCTGTCCTCTTTGTACCTCCCTGCAGGTGTTTACTGGTAGTCATTAGAATTTGGGAATGAAGCTTAATTTCACTCTTAGGGGTTTTTTTGGGTGGTGATTTTTGGTTGGTTTTGGTTTTCCTTTTATTTGTTTTGGTTGGTCGATTGGTGGTTTTGCCCTCTTTTTTTTTGTATGTGTGTTTGTTTTTTTTAATTCGTGGTTTTTGTTTGTTTTATTTTGTTACCTTCTTCTTTTTTAAGATAAGCATTTCTTATGTGACTAATAAGGGCTTTCTCCACCGAGTGTTGTAGGTTTTATAAAATCATTTTTAAATCACTTTCTACCAGGGAAGGATCTCAGGAAAAGGCTCTTCCCCCAGAGGGTGGCACTGCCCAGGCTCCCCAGGGCAGTGGGCACAGCCCCAAGGCTGCCACAGCTCCAGGAATGTTGGGACATTGTGGAATTTATTGGGCTTGTCCTGTGCAGGGCCAGGAGTTGGAATCCATAATCCCTATGGAGGAGGTCCTTCCAACCCCGGATATTCCATGATTGTGGGAAGAGTTTCTCCTAGCTGCAAACCATAAATATCCCAGAAAACTGCAGCTCTTGTCTTTTGTACTCCAGAAACACAATTGTGTCATGGAGCTGCTGTAGGAATGAATATTGTGTGCCATGGGAAGGGACTCAAGCACTGCCTGGAATCTGTCAGGGCTCATCCCAAAAGTGAAGGAGGGACAAGAGGAGCCAGGATGGAAGAACACTTATTGGAATTGAAGGACAAGTGGAGCATGAGAAGAAATGGATAGAAATTATCTATAAGTACAGGCTGTGTGGCATTAAAGTGTCTTTAATAAAAAGAACCCGTCAGATTCTGGAGTTCATTTTGGAATCAGTTTCCTGCTTCACATAGGATTAATTGGGGTTAAATGTCTGAGCAGTTTCTAAGGTGGAAGCTTGATAAGTTTTTCAGTCCAGCTATTATCATATTAAGGTTATTGTTAATTATATTATGACATGACTGACTGCAGTGGCAGCAGACAGACCTGATGACTTCAGATGTCTGTGTTTCTTGTGTTGACCTAATTTTCCCTGAAAGTAATTTAATATAGATTACAGAACAACTTGAAATGAATTTGGAAAGAAAAGGATAACTCAGTGCAGGGTTGGCTTTTTCCAGATAAAAAGGTTTCTCTGAAAAATAATTGGACTAGCTGAAGCTCCAGGATTACCTTTAGTCTGAGAGTACTTTGATTCCATTGCTGTACAAGGATTAAAATATGTTAATTGGCACTGAGAAAGACAAGCTTCCTCCCCTAACCCCCAGTTTTCTAGGCTATTAGATTTTAAATTATGAATTACTACATCTTTATAAGTTTTAAGTGTCCTGCTGTGAACTTTTATATTAATAGTTTTTGATTTGCTTATTTGATTATATCCATTTATTACTTCCTGCTTAATTATTTTTGAGATTTATTTCACATAACTTGGACTTTTTTAGTTTAAATAAGTAATCCAAAGTTTTTTAACTGTGGTGGGTTTTTGTTTTGTGGTTTGTTTTTTTTTTTGTTTTTGTTTTTGTTTTTGTTTGTTTTTTCTTTGGTTTTTTGGTGGTTTTTTGTTTGTTTTGTGTTAGGTTTTTTTTTGTTTTGTTTTTGTTTTTTTTTTTTAAATCTTTTTTTAATCTTTTTTTAATTTTTTTTTTTACCTCCATGAGTTTTCTCTCTTTTCACCCGTGTTGATTTTCATATTTTTTCCTAGGGTTATCTCCTTGGATAGTCAAGCCTAAGAAGATAATTTTCCTTCTTGCTTTCCTGCTGTCAGTGACCAATTACCAAAAACTATTTCCCTCCTTCATAGTTCAATATAAATATTTGTCTGATAGTTGGTTTCCTTCAATAAATAATTGAAGAAAAGATGATGCCTTCTCAATTGTTAAGATTAATCCAGTCGTCCTCTGGAAAGAGATTCCTGGATTAGGAAACTCACCCCCAAGCCTTGCTCCTGTGCTGGACTCTCACCTATTCTGTGGTTGCTCTCAACCTCTCTTTTTACATTAAATACTTTGAGTCACTGATTAAAAAATAATAATAATAACAGTAGAAAAACTTAATTCCCAATTTTTAGCACACTCTCAGCCAAGACTTGTTGATAAATTTTTTGAGTAACTGTTTGATTTGAAGTGTATGTATCTTTGTATATTGATCTTTTTGGCCTCAGATCTCCTTGCTCCTAATTGCATTGATTTTTGGCACCCAGGTAAAATGCATGGAAAGGTAAGGACACCACCTGGGTTCCCCCTCCTCCACAGAAACCTTGTTTCTCTTCAGAAACCGGGTACCTTGAGCTTTAACTCTGAGCTTAAACACGATTTAGGCATGTTTAGTAATTTGCTTTGGTTTCTCTTTATCTGGTAATGATTTTTTGTTCATTGTCTCCAAAGAAATCCTTTGAGAGTTTTGCCATCCTTATGGAAAGCCAAGAGGAATGTGCAGCCTTAGAAATGAGCCATTTGAGTTTTTCTACTGAAATTGTATATTATCAGCTTATCATCCAAGATACACTGCACACAAATGATAATATGAACATGCAGTCCTAATGGTAAATATACTAAGGAAAAGAGTTCTGATTGGAATTGTTCACTGTGGCTGTCTTAAGTCTCTCCCCCAGTATTTGCATGATCTTATGGGAAGTTGTGCTATCTGGAATTTTTCGTTAATGTTGTTATAATGGTCTTTAAAGCAGTGTAACTGTGCTTTGATTTCACATTAGAATTATGTCCTTTCTGAGTTTCTGCACTGGAGGCAAACAGGATTATTTTTTTATTTTAATAATAGCATGTATATATATATATATAAA
>WEIV01004789.1:341-21011 GCA_013390005.1 Calyptomena viridis
GAATGAAAAGAAGAATGAGGGAACGAGAAAATGGAAAATGACTGAAAAAGAATGAAGGAATGAGAAAATGGAAAAATGAATGAAAAAAGAACAAGGGAATGAGAAAATGGAAAAATGGACAAATGAAACGAAGGATGAGGGAATGAAAAAATGGAAAAATGAACAAATGAAAAGAAGAATGAGGGAAAGAGAAAATGGAAAAATGACCAAATGAAAGGAAGAATGAGGGAATGAGAAAAAGGAACATGAACGACCGAAAAAAAACCGAGGGAATGAGAATATGGAAAAATGAAGGAATGATAAAAAGGAGGGCATGAGAAAATGGAAAATGAATGAATGCTAAAAGAAGGAACGAGAGAATGGCAAATGAATGACTGAAAAAGAACAAGGGAATGAGAAAATGGAAAAATGAACAAATAAAAAAAGAAAATCTTCAGGGAGAATCTTGCTTGATGACTAATTATTTGTTTGCTAATAATCTTCTAATTTTCTTTCATCAGTTAATTCCCTCACGGTTAAAATTTCAAAGCTTCATCTACTAGGATCTTCTAGAAACCCCACTATCTCTTAATTACAGTTTATCTTCAAATCCTTACAAAACAGCTGTAAAACTAACTTCTATTGAATGTCCTGGTGTTTGGGGGCTTTTTTTTTGAAGTAAGGTCTATGTGTTGATTGTTACTCCTGGGTCATCTTATGATTTGAAAAGTTAGCTTCAAATCTTACACGAAATTTACCACCGCAGTTAACAAAATGACTTACTGTAACTTCAGTAGGATATAATTTAAAGTCTTTTGAGGCCAGAGGAAACAATTTCCCTTGTCCTCTATTCATACAGTCACCAATAAAGTTGTTTATTTCTGTTAGATTTGTTTTACTGGGAGTGGAATCTTTCATACTGGTGGAACTTTGATAACATTGTGGTGTTCTTTCTGTTTTTTCCTCATATACATCTTCATTAAATAGCCTATGAATTTAGTTAATTACATGCCGGGGATTCTAGTAGTTGCGTATCATGTGTGGTCATCACTTGTAGGCACAGCCTTTCTTTAGAGAAGTCTAAAAATGCTTTCAAAGAAACCCAGCCAAATCCAGAGCTTTTTTTGTGTGCTAGGTTAGCTTAGGTTGATGTTGCTGTCTCAAGCTAACATACCCAGACACACATTCACATTGTGGAAAGTTTTCTTGGTACCAAACAGTTTATTGCTGTATATGGACATAATTTCTGCAGACGATCACTGTCTCATCATTCCTATACAGATCTATAAAGAGTCGAGAGTAATGCATCTCTTTTAGGAGCTTAGGGATTAATACAGGCAATTCTATCAGAAATTGCTCTTTAATAAAGAGTGACCTGGCTAAGTCCAAGAGATTCAGAAAAAAACAGCTCTCCTTCATAGGAAATGCTGGTTTCATTTTAATCTGATTTGGCTTTATCATTTTTTGTTTCTGTTCTGATTTAAAACTTTTTGGAAATAACTCCCAAGAAAGCTCCTTCCAAGGAAGGTTTTGCTACTACTACTTTCTTAGCAATTTTTTTAAAAGTTTATTTAGGTTTTTATACTTTACTCACCACCATAGTTTCTCTGAATGCTTTCCAAAGGATGCCAAGTGATGTGCATAACATCTGACACATGTGGTTTGTTGTCTTCCCAGAAGGAAAATTGTAAATGCAGTAGTGTGTTTACTTTTGAAGGGGTTTGGAGATAGGAGACAAGTTTGTTTAGCCTTTGACTGAAATTCCTGCTACCCTTCTGACTCTTCAGCAATTCTTCCTGAACTAGTAGGCAGTTGGTGGCTGCTATCTTTTGCTGTTAATCCTAGCAGTGGGCAAAAGGCAATAGCATTTCAGCATTTATTCCTGTTCCTTTAAGGGGCCTTAAATGACAACTCACTTCTCTGTTAATGGAGGAGTAGTAAATGAAACAGTGAGATGACAAGAATCTAGCTTTCTGGTATTAAATAGTTCACCTTAAGGTACTTATTGTTTATATGAGCTCATAATTTCTGCTATGTTTATAGTTATATTGTATGACTGATGCAAGACCTGATGTGTTTCCATTGTATATGGAGGGTATATAGTCCACATATAGGGTAGGAACACCATGGGTCAGATGAGACATGTCTCACTTGCACTGCTCATGCTTTTTGGTAGTAAAGATAGTTTAACTTATTAGTATCGAGCCCATGCATTCTAAATGTTTTCTTGCTATTCTAAGATTAAGTCATTGTTCTTAGCAATGATCTGTCTAGGTGCAGGGAGCTGTATCTTTTAGCATGATGAGTACTTGCCTGTACCTGTTCCGGCATGGCAATGGCATTTCTTGTTGGTGATAATAACCTCTATCTCCTTTCTCACAAAATACTGACCAATGGCATGGACTCCACTTTCCAAAAAGGTAGGAACAAAAATAAGACCCAAACAAAGCAAACATTAGCAAGGAATTTTCTTATTCTGTTTTTAGATTTCTTTGGTATTTATAGACATGCTAACTTTAAAGTCTGTTAATATCCTTACACAGAGCTTGAATCCTTAATCCTTTTGTCTTTCTCAGTTTTACTTTTTCACTCTAAGCCTCTGGTATTCATTATGCTATGGTTTGGTGCAGAGCCAGGCTTTGGAGTCCAAGAAGGCCATTTTGCAAACTATTAAAGTAAGAATTAATCTAGCTTTTGTAAAACCACATGCATTTCCCCCCTTTTTGTTTTGTTTCCAAAATTAGCCTTGCAAATGGAACACTGGGATTGTAATTGCTGAGGTTTCTTCCCCCGCACCTACACCAAAGGTTGAAGATGAATCATTGTCTTTCCTGCAGTAGCTTGGGGCCTGGCAAGCCTAGTGATACGAAGAGAAGCTTTCGTAGACATTATCAGTATCTTTTAAGCCCTACTGATATAGCTCTGAGTTGTTTTCTAGAAGGTTGAGCTGCTTAACTGGTCTCAGAATTGTGACAGCTGACCAGAAGTTAAGGCCTAACTAGAACTACCAGCCATGAGGTGGAGTCTGGTAGTGAAAAGGAGAGGAAGAAAGAAGATGAACCCAGTGAACAAGAAGAGATTGGCCTTTCTGTAAGTGGAGATGCAGAGAGATGCTGCATGGGAGTCAGGGATTGGAGACCATACAGGAAGCATGGAATTTTAAAGGCAGGTGAAAGAAGGCATCTGTGGAGAGTAAGGGGATGGTCATAGGATGCCAGTATTAGTCAGAAAATGGAAGATGAAATAGTTTGCACAATGAGGAGGAAAATAGAGATGGCAGTTTCAGGTATATATTCACAGCTCATGCGGAACTGTGGAAATAGGTTAAATGCCAAGTCTGACTTCCAGTTATTAATTAGAGAAAGCATATTGCAATTAATTCCTGCTATAGGCATGAAAATATTTTTGTCATTGTAGCAGTGTATATATGGATCTGGGTTTGTCTTGTTCTTGGTTTTTTTTGTGTAATCTCATTAATATTCTAGGAAGGGCATTCTGGTGACGTACTGCTTACATATGAAACTCCCTGCAGTCTTTACAGGTGGCTTCTATCATGAGATGCTATGGAAGTCCTGAGGGACTGAGTAGATAATAAATGTTTACCTGATTATGTCTTTCTTTTTAAAGAATGAGAGTAGTTTTGGCCCCAACATCCTCAGTGGATTTATTTCACATACACGCTATTGTGAAAGGTTCTAATTTATTCATCTCATGATTGAATTTTATATCCTTTCTATTAAAGTTATTCTGCAAGTGATGCAGTCCACTGGATTATGGGATTGAGAGTGCTGAATAGAATTTGTTACAGAATACTGTCAGAAAGGAAGAATTTCTTGATTTAAAGCTGATGATCATATAAGTTCCAACAAAATAGTCCTACGTGCCTCTTTTTAGTATTGTATGCTTAACACTTACCTGGCTGTATGCATGTAGAGCTCTTCTCAAAACAGGCATTTTTTCTTTAAGGGTTTCATCTGACACTGATTTGTACCAAGTAATACCTTAATGACAATTGATATCATACAGAAAGTTGACAGAGTGGGTTTTAAATTAAGATGAGAACAAGAAGGGATTGCAGGAAAAAAAAGGAGAACTATTAGGGGAAAAAAAAAGCAAGAACTAGAAGTTAAGATCACACAGTCATTTGGGATTTCAGTCACCTTGAGTTACAAAATGTTCTTTTATTCATGCTGTTTTAATTGGAGTGTTAAACAGTTTAACAAGAACAGTTGATGCGTAAGTCTTTTTAAAGAAATTAATTTTCAAAAGACACGAAATGAGCGAGCTTGTAGTGAGAATGCAAAGGAAATTTATGAATATGGGACTATGGGAAGCACTGGGATACACATAAGTTGCCATTTAACCGTTTAGGCAGTGGATTTTCCTTCCCCCCCTCCCCGCCCCACCTTTTAACCAGCTTGTATTATGAGTCCTTCTGAGACATCACCATTCAGCTTTCTATGTGCAATGTCAGACTTTGGTTCTTGGATCCAACTGTGCTGGTTTCCTACCATCAAAAAATATTTTCAGATCAGTTAATTTTTTGCATCCTTATGGATATGAGTATGCAACTCATGTACATTACTGTCACTTAGCATTGAAAGGACTTAACACATCAGGCCTGAAGCTAGGAATTCTATATGCCAGAAGTTGTGAGAATCGCTGCTCCTTTTGTGCTATATGCCAGCAATACTAACATAATCCACCTGGGTGGTTTTTATAGGAATGCTGTTTCTTGTATGTCAATACAATTTAAAATCTGTATTTCAAACAAACAAAAATGAATCTTGTGCATATTGTATCAACCTCTTTAATACTTTATCCTTCCTTTCTGGATTCTGGTTTCATGTTTACGGATTGCAGGTTTTCCTAGTGCTTCCATAGACAGATCTCCACCTGAAAAGTTCTGTTCTCCATCTGTCTCTTGTGTTTTTCAGTTGGCACACTTGGATCATTGCTTGCTTCTTGTTTGCTTAATTATTTGAGGTTCTGAAATATTTCTGATTGTTTATCTTAAGGAAGTTGATGCCAACCCATTATATAATGTCACTGCAGGAAAGCTTTCAGAAAGCAAAGACCTTTTGTTTCTTTTGATGAATGAGCTCTGATTTCTGTAGCCAAGGGAGTTCTGGCAGTTGAAGACTATATTAAGTCTCCTATCCCCAACCCAGTTAGCTCTGCCTTACATTTAGATAGTCCCAGCAGCCTATGTATCATGACACCTAAAAGTATATCCTGTTTTACCTAAAAAATAAATACGAAACAGCCCTGCAGAAGTTTATCTGAGCCCACCAGAGAACTCTGTTCAGAACATGGTTAGACACAGGCAAATTACTCCCTGGTGTAATTTCACTGATTCAGCTGGAGTTGTAACAGAAGTTAATTTGGGTACATTTCGCTTCCTTTAAAAAACAATATGAGGAGAGAAGACAAAAGAGCCCAGAAGCATCTTCACAAATAGTTCTGTTCAAAAATTTGCCAAGATCTACACAACTAAAGGAGCAGGGAGATGAGGGAATGAGGCATTAGGTAAGGATATTAACTCTGTACCTTTTCTTTGCACTGGGATTATTTTGCAAGTGTGGCCTTCAAAAATCTGACTCCTATAACATTTTTATATTTTTCCTTTCTTCTGGCCAAAACACAGGGTCTTTGACCGTTTGTAATTTTGCACTGCCATGCACAGTTAAAATTTAAAAATACTTAGTTGTTTAATGCTGACTAGTGTGCTCAGCTGCTGTGCTTTTAGCAAGAATGACATCTCTAGGTGCAAAATTTTACAAGAGCTTGCATTAATGGACATTATTTTATTGAGGATTTCTTTCGTTTTCTTAAATAATACTTTACTATAATAATCTGAAAATAAGGCTGCAAGTGCAGCTCCTACTATTTCAAGTGATCAATGTAACATCTTTTTCTCAAGATGCCAACCCTGATACTAGAGAAGAAAGGAACTTATTTAAGTCAAGAAATATTTCCCTCTGTTTTCATGAGCTGACTTGCAGTAATAGGGAATCTGGTGGTAAATAAAGGATATTCATCTTATGAGACGTAGAAGCTGACATATTGCTTTAGGTCTTTGACCCTGACAGTAACTGGATTTAGCTGCTTCCAAGAAGGTACAAGGAGCTTCTTGCTGTCTGATAGTTTCACCTGTTGTCCAGAGGATTTATATCAGCACTCTGAGAATCTAGTGGACAGGGACGCAAAAAGTAAGCAAGAGAGAGAAGCAGACTATAAATGAAATAAACTGTCCACACACCAGCACAATCCTGTACTGCTGATGAGTTCCCACCACTGAAATCATCATCGAGCTTCCTACCTTACTTCCTCATAGAACCTTTGGTGATTACAGGGGTTGGTGGAACTGAAAAAGTCCAGTGAGTGTGTTAGGACATGTTTTACATTGAAACGTGGGCAACTGTTAGAGAATGAACGAGACAGGTGTCCATGGAATACCAAGGTAAGGGAAAGGGCTGGATGTGGTATGGGACGCGACTGGTTAAAAGAAGCCAGGACTGAGACAGCAAGGATGACATGTTAATTTAGTTTGTCTAGTCCAGCTTAGAAGAGAATGCTATACATGTTAAACTGTTGAAAAGAGATGCTCCACGTTAGATGAACAATAATCAAAATTAGAGAAATGTTTACTAGTAACATGTAAGGCATACTGTCAGTCAGAGCTTATTTGGCCATAATATTCTAAATTTTTTTTCGATTTGTTTGTGGATTCCACAAGCTGCCATCATTCCCAGAATTACCTTCAAAGTGAGCAAGCAAGCTAGCTCACTTTGTATTTCAGCAAAGACAGAGCAACCATTGTAAGTATATGGTTGTAATACGACATATCAAAGTCATGCCATTTAAGAAAGAGAACAGTTTTTATGATGAAATGAGAAAGGATTGTGGGCTGGAAGGTCAGGGTGGAAAGATCAATCCACCTGAATGTTTATATCTTGTCTTTAATGCAGTGGTGAGGTGCCCAGGTCTCTTTCCTTGGTGCAAAGCAGTAGCTGGTTTGCAAATCAAGAACAGAATAATAGGTCATCCTTTGTTTAGAATGGGTCATTATTACTAAACCCTGACTTAAATACAGCTTTTTTGTCCTAGTGTAAGTTTCATCAAACACTTTACATATTCCTGTGCTGGATAAATCGGTGGAGGACTTGAGTTCTGAACAGTGGTGTAAATTGTCCATCTTATACCAATAAACATTTTCTTTCCACACACCAGAGTAACAGATTTCCAAGATGTATTTAAGCTTGTCTAAGTTCATATGGCTACTGAAAGATGGTGATCTTCTGCTCCCCTGCCTGTACTGGTAATAGCAGGGACCTCATTTCATCAGAAGTGAATGCATTTTTATATAGGTTGAGATTGTATTTATTTTATCCTCCCCCTTCAGAGCTGGTGTTCAGTTTTTGAATCCAGATAATGGCATGCCCAAGACTTTTGCCAATGGTAGTGAAGCTTTGGGATCATGGAGACAGGGAAACTAAGGGCTCATCTTTTCAGCAGCAGCATTACTGTGGTTAGTTTTTAACCCATTTTGGTGCTGTACATTAAAATATGCCAAAACAAATATTTTACACTTCTGCCTAATGCAAAGTATGGAGGCAGGACTAATGTTACTTTGATATTTGTCTTAAACTTCACTGTGGATGGGCCAGACCTTAGCTGACATTTCATTCATTTGCACAGTTGCTATGTATATTGCACATCTGTGATGTATGGTTAGAAAAAAATCCATTTACTTTACATATTTCAAGACATTAAAATCAATACACCATATACTGTACTGAAATGACTATCTGAAGTGACATCAATTTGTTTTGTCTACAAGTATGTAACGAATTTTTAGAAACATGGGTTTTTTTAAAAAATAATAAAATACAGCATGTAGGGAGCTGTAATGACAGTTTCATCAGATTTGGTAATCTTAGGTTTATTTTGCCACCAAAACCCTAGGAAAGGATTCATTTTGTGTAACTTTCAGTAGGCCCTTCATTGTTTCCCTGTGCCTTTGTAAATGGATTTGAGACAGATTTCAAGTTCCAAGACATTTGATAATATTTACTAGTACATGACTAAAATTTACAATTATTATAGACAAAAATATTACAAAGTATTGAAAAAGCAAGACTTGGAGACAATTGAGATTGGCCTTCTGATTAATAGAGTTGTTAAGGTTGGAAAAGACCTCGAAGATCATCAAGTCCAACTGTTAACCTGGCACCACTGTGTTCCCCACTAAACTGTGTCGCCAGGTGCCACATCCACGCGCCTTTTTTAACACTTTCAGATATGGTCATGCCCGCTTCTCTGGGCAGCATATTCCAATGCCTAACCACCCTTTCAGTGAAAAAATTTTTCCTACTATCCAATCTATATCTTTCATGGTGCAACTTGAGGCCATTTCCTCCTGTCCTATCCCTTGTTACTTGGGAGAAGAGACCAACCCCCCACCTTGCTAAAACTTCCTTTCAGGTACTTGTAGAGAGCGCCAAGATCCTCCCAAGCCTCCTTTTCTTCAGGATAAAAAACCCCAGTTCCCTCAGCTGCTCCTCATAAGACTTGTGCCCCAGACCCTTCACCAGCTGCGTTGTCCTCTGGAGACACTGCAGCACCTCAGTGTCCTTTTTTAAATGAGGGGCCCAAAACTGGACACAGGACTTGAGGTATGGCCTCACCAGTGGTGAGTACGGTGGGATAATCACTGCTCTGGTCTTGCTGGCCACACTATTTTTGATACAGGCCAGGATGCCACTGACCTTCTTGGCCACCTGGGTGGGCACACTGCTGGCTCATGTTCATCTAGCTGTTGACCAGCACCCCAAAGCGCAGTTTTCCAGCCACTCTTCCCCCAGCCTGTAGCACTGCTTGGGGGTGTTGTGATTGAAGGGCAGGACTTGGCCCAGAAAAGATGATTTTTGACACAAGAAATTTTTGTTGTGGGTTCCTGATTATCTGACTTTGTATGTTTGTTTTTCCTTGGATCTATCTAAGAGAAAGGTTATCCTCGTGGACAGAAAAGCTATCTTCCTTGAAAGAACTGTGGATAATTGTTTTTTTTTGAGGATTTATATGGTATTACTCCTATGCACCAGGGCTTCTTGATATTTTTCTATGGATCAGGAGGGATTTTTCCTGCCCCCTTCCCTTCTTGCCAAGTGAAGAACAGTGCTATTGCAGTTGGTGGCTGTCTCGAGGCTTGTTTGCCTTCTGTTTTCCCCTGAGTCAGCTAGAATGGTTGCAACTAGAGAGGAGCTGAAATCAGGGTATATGGGTACTCCTTGTGACACCAAATTGTCAATGACTCCAAGTTGTTAAGTACCTGGTTGGTGTGTTTTTATTTAAACACATTGTCTTATTTAGCCTCGGCAGAAAATTTGCTCTGAGAATGGTATGACTGTTTGTTGTTTGTTTTTTGTGCAGATTTTTTGTTTGATTTGGGGTTTTTAGCTGACCGGTTTGGGTTTTGCGGTGCTCTGTAATATATGTCATGAGACTTTTCAGATCTGCTTGAAGTATCTAAATAGTCCAGTGCCATTTCATAGACCTTAGTCTGTTCTATTCCTTTGACACGTTAGATTTCTGTGTGGGGTTTGTGTGTGTGTGAAATACATGATTTTTGGTGCTGTGGAACAGATGGTGTGAGTAAGATATCTATAGTACTCTTGCCCTTGATTATGAGAAGCTAGTCTCAGTGGCCTAACAGGAGATTTGTCTGGCTAAAATTTACCCATTGTAGACATTGAACTCTACAACTTCTCTTTACATTTGTACAAGAAAAAAAGATGAGCCTCTTCTTCATGGAGTATGGAGATAAAAGGTATTTCCTTCCATCACCTCCTTTCCTCCCCATCCTTTGTTAGTCCCTCCAACAGGAGTACCATGTTTCTGGAATCTGTGGGGGGGAAAAGGGTAGTAATTTAGAGGCAAAGAGAGGATCACACTTTACTTGCTTCACATCTTTGATGTGTATGTGCAGAGAATCTTTGCCAAAACAAGTATAAAATCATGTGGTGTTAGTTGTTGAAAGGGTCTCCATCACAGCTATAAGAATCATTGGTTTGGGGGGAGCCTTAGCCTGAGCTCCTTTCTGCATTTGGGGTTACCTTGGCAGAAGGCACAAGGAAAACAGGCTGCATGAGGTTTTTTCCAAACAGCTTCCAGCAGTGTTAACTGTGATAGAGGATAATCAGTGGCTGTTAAAGTCTGAATGCAAAAAAAAATTTGGCTGAGATTTGACATCATCTTTCTGAATGGGGGCTAAACAGAGAAATGCTAGCTTTGATCTTACAAAAATATGGAGGCTGGAGGCTGGCTTCTAACTGAAGGCATTCAAACTGTATAATTCCTCAAATATTGTGTAGCAGACACTTGTCACTTTATAAAAGTGGTAAATAATCCTATTATGTGCTATAGTTGAATTTAAAAGGCTGAGTTATGGACCTAATTCAAACCTCTTTATTCAGAAAAGCACAAACTATATTTTGAAATGAAGTCTGCACAAACTGAAATCTGAATTTGTAGAAACAGATACTGCAAAGGAGTATGCAAAGTGAGTGAGCGAGCAAAACTTCCGTAGAATCGTATTATATCATGTACTGGACATAATGTATTGTATAAGGGTGTCTGTATTCAGTGGTCACCAGTCAGCTTATAGCCCCATCAGGGGCTTCCTAGAGCAAGTGAACTTTATTTGAGAAACTTGTCCTTTTTTAGATACAAATTGCAGTAAGAATATTAGATTAAATTGTGGCATAAAATACATTAAAGGTTGGAAAATATTCTAGTCCATTTTAAAATGTCTAAGCCATCCTTGTTCTGTAAACTGTGATTGATCATAAGGGGCATGGGGCTGTTAGCTGATGGAGTCTTTAAACAGAACACCAGACAACTTCAGATATACCTGACACTGGAAGGCAGGGCTTATCAGCAGCTCTGTCTTGTTTTTCGAGGAAAGGGCGTAAGTAGTATAGTATAGGAAGTATGGATATTAAGAAGTTTCATTTTTTACCAGTGTAACTGTCAGACCTGAACAAGCTTTGAACACAGATGGGAATCCAATCCCGATTGCTTGAACAGTGGCAAATGACAGTCTAAATGTTTGCATATATTTGAAAATATCCTGATAATCAAAGGCATGGAATGCATACAGTATTAATGTACTCACTCCATTAGTACTCAAAATTCCTTCTGATTTAGGAATTTAAATATAAAATTAAACCACTTTCATTTTGCTGGAATTTATTTGGGCCATTCTTAGTGCCTTTTTGATTAGTCACATTTTTCTTTTTTTCTCTGCTTTTTGTTAGGTTTTTGTGCTTTGTTCTTTTTTAGGGGGGGGTGAACCTTCATGTCTCATGGCTTTTTAATATCTTGGTAGGGGTAACATAGCTACAATCCTTTCCTTCAGTTTTCACCTGTTGTCTGCCTTCACAGCCACCATTATCTGTCTCTTCTCTTTTCTCTCCTGATTCTTTCCCACACCACAAGCAACGGTTTTGACGGAATGTGGAACTAAAATGGCAGTGATGGACAAAAGATAACCTGTTTTTATATCTGGAACAAACAGCAGGTACTGCAAGTCATCTGTAGTATTTGAGATCAGCACTTGGCCCAGGTCCAAAATGCAGTGCACTTTTTCCATGATATAAAATTTTAAAATCCCATACTGTACTAGTTTTTCTCTTAATGCCCCTTCTATTAAGTTATAGGTTGAATTCAAGTTTTTGGCCTTGCACTTTACTTAAAATTAACTGGATTCATAAGGAATGTCATGAACAGTATCATGGTATCAAGTATGTTTCACATGAAGAATGGAAATAGAAGTGTTGAAGTGGAAATAGCATTTGTGGGAGATGGATGAAGTCCTTTGGGGTGTGATCAGAGTACTCACAAACCTTTGTGTTTAAACCTGCGTCTATGTCTGCCTGTCCTGTGGTACAGACACAGACATTAACAACAATGATAATACTTCACTTACTCCTTAGCCTTTTTCATGCCAGTCCAGTGTTCTGACTATGATCGGTTCTTTTTACACACTATAGATATCCATGGTGGGTCGTTCTATTAATAAGCACATTGCCAGTTGGGTTAGATTTTGAGTAAAAGCTACTGTGAAGTCTTCTGCTGTGCTTTATAAAGGTGAACAGGTTTCATTGGTGGAACAACCCCTAAGGTAGAGCCAATTTCTGCATTGTTGTAGCAGAAGAGAGCAGTTATTCCTGGGGAGGATACTTTTTGTCTGCTTTCTGCAGTCAGTTGAACAGAGGTCAGATTTGTTGGAAGCTGCTTAATTGTACAGGCAGCACTGCTCAGACCATGGAGCACAGCTTCATGCTGTTCTCTCAGCTGTCTGCTCCTTCTGCAATGATTGGCACTGCTTCTTTTCAACTGCGAACATCTCGCTACAGGCCTTCCTGTGATCATGCTGCCTTATGGCTCGAGACCAATGTGTGGGCACTAATCACCATCTGGAGAGAGAATGAGATTTAGGGCCAGCTGAACTTGGCTGTAAGTAGCATTGGAAGTGGGGCATGCGAGGCTGTACACCAGGCCACCGTTCTTTTATCCTGAAAAGCTTCATTTTTACCACTGTTCCCTGGGAGGTGGTAGCTCTACAAGTACCTACAGGTTCTGTGGGAGCTGCTGCAACTGGGGCAGCAGCAGCTTCTGCTGATCAGTCACTCCAAACAGGGCAGCCCTTTTGCCCCAGCCAGTTCCTGAGGGTGCTGTGGGGCAGGAACAGCCCCTGCACAGAGGAGCAAGATACCATAAGTCAGCAAGAAGCTTTTGCCTCAGTAGTAGGTCTGGTGGGTTATATTTTGCCTCTGCAAGGGAGAGTGCCTCTCCTGAGTTTGGGATTGTGTCCCACCTAAAATACACATATCTCTAGACTACAAGTTTCATGGAAAATATTAATGCATGTCAGAGTATTTTAGTGCCTTTTAGTGGAGTGGTTAATTACCCCATTGCTGTTAATGTTGGGGATGAGGGCTAGAATCGCATTCTAGTGATTTTTTTTAATCCTACTTTGGATTCTTCCATAATTTAGAATGGAAAATAAAGTTGTATCGAGTATCATAGCACTATTTTTCATTTGTTAAAGACATACTTCTACATCAAAAATAACTTACTTCCCCACGGCTTGTCTTACAATCTGCCTCTGTTTTCCTGTGCTTGACTGGGTCCAAGAGTATTTGCATGAGAGAGGCAGGAAAGGAATGCAACTGCTAAGCTCCTTATGGCCCACATCACTGCCTGGGAGCATTCTCCAGCTGTTAAGATGGATGTTTTATGTACGTGGAAGTAGAGGTAGATTGTTTTCTGTGAGAGATGTATGGTTTTATTAGAAAATGCATGCGTTTATTATGTGAAACTCTATGCATTTCTCAATGGAAGCATTTGAATTATATTCTAACAGCCCATCATATATCCTGTTTGTTTTGATTTCAGTTAAGTTGTGATAATCTAATAGGATGTTTTTCTGAGTACCAGTGTTAAAGTATGGCACCATCCATATTTTTTTATGCTGCATAGATATGTACCTGAAAAGGCATTTGTTTACAAGAGTTAAGAATTACTATACCCTGAAGAACAGTGAATAAACTGCAAAAAATTTGGATTAATTCTGCTACAAATGTTTTATCAGAAGTATGGACAAGCCTTGCTCCCTTTTGCATTCTCTCTCTCTCTCTTTTTAAAAAAAAAAATTCTTCAGCAAAGTGCTTCATTATTGTTGCCTAGGTTTTATTCCAAGATCTTAGATGCAGTGCTACTTTAGAAACAGAATTAAATCACTTGGATGAAAAGCAAGAGTACCTATGTCATCTCCAATGAAATCCCAAAGTAACTAAGTGTCAGATATACCAAAATACGCCTCTCTGTTTTCCTATGTTGGACTTCTTAATTTTTGTATATTAGGTAATATATTTGATCTGTTATAGGTAGTACTGCTGGAAAAACGAGTACTTATATTTTCTGTAGGAAGATCTGTATTCTAGCATTTTTAATTTTGTGAAATGTGCACCACCCAATCTACAATTAGCATAAATTTAGTCTGCCCCAATGTCCCTGAATATGTGCAGTCCGAGGACTATACTGATTGATCAGAACTTCTCCTGCAATTTCTCCTTGCGCATATCACGAACAATACCAAGTGTGAAAGAAAGACTAAAAAGTACAGAAGGAAGTAATACATGAGAGCACATTCCCCTTAAAACCTGAGACATTTGGAAAATGCTAAAGAGTTCTTAATTTTAGCATCCTCTTCTACTAGCAAATGGCTATGAAATCTACTCTTTAAAGGTCTGTCTTCTGATCACCCTTACTTCTTGGTCCTCCTGAGAAATAATGGCCTGCTACCTCTGTAGCATCATTAATTTAAGTGACAGAAGCTGCTACTAAGCTATATCTAGAGCTCTCAGTATTGTTCTGCATAAAGAAATTTATATTAAAAGGCACTTTTACTGTGATTTCTTATAATAAAACAATCCTAATGTTGCAAAACTTAGGAAGTCAAAAGTTAAGAAATTCTGCAGTGAGTTTCCTCTGCAATCTTAAATTGATATTCATGTGCATAAACGCCATAATGCACTGTTTTATTACATGGTTTTTTTCTGCAAAAGGCTCCAGCCTCATTAAGCACATAGAATGAAAGTTGTATAGTTCATCGTTGCAGAAATGAGGTGTGTGGTGAGATGATGAGGGGTTTGTTAGAATAATGATGTCATGGATAAAGCAAATAAATGTCATTCTTATCCCTTGTAGTCTCTTCTTGCATCTGCCACAAAATAACTTGAGGAAGTTTCTTAAATTTTTATAAGTTGTCACTTATAGGTCTTATTTTCTACAAACCTAACTCAGTGCTGTAGAAGTGCTGAGGTCTCACTACCACAGCCAATGTCTAGTGGAGCTTTACTTTGAAAAACAAAGTGCTTTAAGAAGCTATATAATCCGATAAATCAAAGTTTGTATTTCAATTTAGACTATGTATTCTTGTGGTTTTCACTTCCTATGTACCTTGGTTCCCCTGTCTGAAAAATGGGAACAGTAACAAAATTGACTGAAGTAGCTGAGGTGGTTAGAGGAAAATGCTGTAGAAATAACCAGGAGAAAATTAGCAACTCTATAGTCAGCATAGGAAAGACTGTTGTGTAATTAATAAAGCCAAATGGCAAAATTTCCTTGGATATAGCCAAGAGGTCTGTCTGTCCTGAGTGCTGAATGAGACAGGAGTCTGACTGAAAAATTCTGTGCATATAATTAATACCTATATCATAACCTCTCTGTACAGTGGAGGTGAATTAAGACTTCTGTTATTGCCTGTTCTGAACTCTTGACTCTTTGAGAGTTGATGGCCTTTTTTATCTTACGTATTTTATTTCCTGTAATGAAAATTCCATACATATGAAGTAGGAGAATGTATGAGTAGGAATGCATCTGGATATAAAGTCCTCCAAATTTTTATGGACACCTTTTATATGTAAAGAATACGCAGTGTGGACATATAGATGGTCTTTCTTCCAAAGGAAGTCCTCATTGGTTACCATTAATAACTAGGTTGCATCCATGCTCAACGAGCAGCTGCAGAGAATCAGGATATTGGAGATGATGCTTCCCTCTGGGTTGCTACAATAAACTCTTGTTTTGGTGCTTTGATTTAAAGCACTGAAAATCTCCAAAGGAATGTGTCAGGACACCGGAGGATTCTTTTCCATTTGCAGTACAATGGAGAAAATATTCTCAGGCTCTCCGGAGAGATAAATATGAGATTGCAATACATTAATTGTATTTAAAATGAAAGTGTGTTGAAAGCACTCTATTGAATAATAAGTAGATCCTATTATAATATACCTCAGATCAGAGTATAGGATTTTCCCTTAATACTTTGCAAGCTAGTGCTTATCTTAACTACAGAAGACACTCTATACTAAGGCTTATTTTGGCTATAGATTCAAGAGTCCTGACTCTAATATGGCCTGTAGGATGACTGAGCTGCAGTAGTACTTGCTGAATGATTCACTGAGCAGTGTTCAAATCATTTTCAAAGAAAAATAATTTTCCTTTCTGCTCCGTGAACAGAAGGAGCTGCTGTGAATATGGGTATTGACAAGGGGCTAAAGGAGTCAAATAGATAATATGCAAAGGGAAGAGAAAATGCATCCATCATATTCATGCAGTAGGTAAAAGTAATATTATTGTAATACTGACTTTTCCAAATGAGAGTGGTTTACATTAATGTATACTTCATATCCAGATTGACCCCAAGGTATTTTTTTTTATTCATAGAGAATATAAGATCTGTATTGGGAAAACATATACAGCCATATGCGGCCAAGTCAAGAACACAGGAAACCCAAATCCCAGAAATGGATTCTGCAAATTTATGTACCGTATAGCAATCAAATGAAGCATGTTTCAAATAATTAAATACATACTATTTCAGTGAACCAGTACGATGAATGGTATGCTATATCGGGTTTGAATCCAAAGCTTCAGGGCTAGATTTACAACCTTTGTTATTTTGCATTGATGCAGTCACTATCAGATTGCAACTAGTATTGCTTTTCCTGACAGCAGCAGAAGTAAATTGTTATTCTGTGTGAAGAGTCATAAATGGAGAGCCACACAGCACTGCAGCAGGGACACCTATTCTGCAGGTAGTGTAGAGAAGCGTCTGGATTTGGGAACTAGAAAATCAAGAAACTGAGATTTGAAACTGCCATGTTAGCATCAGTGAAGGGGGAGCTGTACAGTGTAAATGGAAAACGTAAATTCCTTAATAAGAGGTTCAGCATATCTAAAATGGCAAGTCTTATATGATTGAATTGGGCCAAATTTGAGTATATTTTATTGGAACCAGAAAATATATAAATCAATTTTCCAATAAGGTTGTGTTGAATTTTGATTTTTCTCCATAGTAGTTCTTTTACTAAGTGGAGATGGAAAAGCTGTAACTTGTATGACCCCCAGCACTACCACCAGCACTCAGCTGAGAGTGCCAGGCCTTTATCCAGGAATCAGGGCAGCTCAGTGTTTCAAGGCTCTGTAACTCTTATTTTTCTAGATTAGACTTTCACAGCATAGCTGGCTGTTATTCACTAGTCTTCAGACACACTAATTTTCACCCTTTATATCAAGCCTTAGTGACCCACTCTGTAGAAGCTCATCTCCTTTATACAGTCTTCCAGTTATTATGCCCAAAGCCAACAAAGTCAAATGATGTATGTTTCAGGCAGACATCTAATCAGAGTGATTTGTAGGTGCTCTGAGAGGAACCAAAGTCCAACTGGTGCCCCAGTGATAAAAGCCCACTGATTAATCCCAAGGCTACACTTTGCTGTGATTTGCCGTTTGTGCAGAATAAATAAAACATGATCCATTTCATGGTCAACTGCTGGAAAACAGTTGCTTGTTAGATTCTCTCACAAAAATGAGAGAGAAAGAGAACTTGTCTAGGATTCTACCCTAGCCTTTTTTCCCCAACTAAGATTATTAATGGGTAGGTTTGGTGTCCCAGAAATGTTTTCTAATGAGTGCATGATTTAATATAGTAGATGCTGGTGGATTGATTTAATTTTTCCTAATCGGTTTAGACAGAATTATATATCCATCCATAAATAGCTTGAAATGCATGATAAGCATATCAAAGGCCTGGCTGGCAAAGAGAAAGCAATCTTTCAGGGAGGCCCGAAAACTAAGGAACCCAAAATGTGACCCACTGCACAAGCCACTGCTTTGTGTCTATGAATGTTTTACTGCCATGAGGCCTTTCTTTTTTTTGGGGTGGGGGCGTGGGGGTGTCTTTTGCCAAAGGAGAAGCAAAATATTTATTCAGATATAATTTAAATTCCTATTTCTTGTCTTGTTAGTTTATTTATAACCTCATCATATTATAAATAGTGCTAAAAAATTGTGTCTTAGGAATAGATGATTTTCTTACATCATCCCTCTTGTGTTGCGCAGTGTGGTTGTAGTCCTTTGGCCTCAGAATCAGAAGTGATTTTTTTCTACAGTAACCACTCAAGAAAGAGGATAGTTTGATTAGGTAATTGGAGAAAGAGACTAGTATGCATCACTTTTTCTAATTATTGTGCCTGAACTATGCATGAAACTTTCTATATGGATATAAAGGAACAGAACAGTACTTGAATGGATCCTGAGTGAGAAATTTATTATTGAGGAGAAACAGTCCATTAAATTTTGGTGGGTTTTTATATGCAAACAATATTTTGCAGCATCTAGTTTTCTAATAAGTTGCCTTCATGGTTCAGTGAGAGCTGACATCCTGAATCCAGGACGCTGGTGAGAGATTACAGAGCTCTCTTGGGATACCTCTACAGTCAAATTTGAGATTTTTTTCATTGCAAAGATAGCTGTTTTTTCATGAACAGTAGGAGAAGACAAAAGAACTGAAAGGACTTCTGTTCTTGGCAACCACGTGACTGGATGATATGAATGGCAATGTTATGGCTGGAGGAAAGAGTGCAGAAATGGCATGTCATTTTATGGCTTTTGCAGAAGGCAAGTAGTTATTTCCCCTCCCAAGCGCAGTTGCTGATGAGCATCATGGCCAATGGAACTCTGTCACTGGTGACTGCAAGACCACGAAGAAAGAAACGAGAAATAGAAAATTATATTTTTCTACTAAGTGATTTAGTAGAAAGGTAGGTAGAGAAAATAAATCAAAATACCATTATTCTAAGACCTGTAAGAAAACAGGCTTTACTTTTACTGTACTCTAGATTTTCTGGTTCTGTTATCCTAAGTAGTGCTGTGTTTGAGAAGTAGAGGTCTGTAACAATCAGTTATGTTTGACACTCTAGCTTAGTTTTGGAGCGTGAGAGAATCACTTATTTAAGTACCCAAAGCAGGTGGGTTTTTTTTTCTCTTGGATTTCTGGTGCATATTCAAGCTAGTTTTATTCTGCAACTTTACTAAGGGCAACTAGGTTTTGAATCAGTCCTTTGTTCCTGCTAACAGCATGTGACAGAAGGGTCAGAAAGATGCACAACTTGATCTGGAAGGAGTTGTTCTTAATTCTGAAGAGACACTTAAAAACGGTCTCCAGAAGATATGAATGCCTCAGCCTCTAAATCAGCCCAAGGGACATACAGATGATCAAGTTGAAACTGAAGACTGAAAGACCTGAATCAATTTTCATGTCTGAAAACATTTGCCTTCCGTATGCCAGGGTAGACTATAGGATCAATTCAGAACTGTAGAGAACCTTTTGTCTCTCTCATTTTTCTCTCTGCTCAGTAGCTAGAACAGTAGGTAACACATCATTCAGAGCTAGCAGCACTGATGCTAATGATGGCATGTCATTTTAGAGGAAAGGAATGCTTTGTTGCTTTATGGTTTGAGTATGTTACATGCAGCAAGATGTATTTAGTGATGTCAGCTATGAAGGTATTTGTAAGAGCTTTATGTAGGTTTGTGACAGCTGCCAAAATTTGTTGTCAGACTTATGCCCATGTTTTATCTTTCTTAACAGTGATTCAGTCCAGTCTTTTAGAGATCTTTGCATACTTTTGTAGCAACATGTTAATACTTCTCAGTTAGGAATTTTGTAAAATTAAAACCCCATACTCTTTTCCACTCCACACATCTATACATTCAGCAGTTCTTTGTTCCATACAAATGAAAAAATTATTATGAAAAAAATAAGTTTTTCAGAGTTTTTAATTTTGGTCATTAAAATTATGAATCTGATTTTTCAGTAGATTCTTGGGGCTGCTTGGGCATCTGTACTCCAAATTACTGTTGCTAAAACAAACTTTATTGAACACAAGTTCTTTGCTGTGTCCTGCAATACAGTGTTAGTAATACATAGCCTTGCTGGAAAAACAGCCTGCCAGTAGAATTTGTAAGCATTACTGTCTTCTTTCTGCTTTTCAGGTTGACTACCAATATTGCATTTCTTGTGATGGGAGCTGTTCCTCTTCTAATGAGCACAATTGTTGCAGTCTTTCCAGGATTTCCTTCTGGTGAGCTAAATGCCACCGAACTGTCAAAGAATGACAGTAGTGCACTGCAGCACTAGTCTGCCATAGCAGAAGTAGCAAACACAATTCTTTAAGAAAGAAAAAAGCGCTTTACCTTTTCCTAAGGTCCTTCCTATTGACACACACAAATGAAACTCTCCATACTGAGAGGACAGAGAAAATGTGTGTCTTAGTAGTGATACTGAACTTGGCATTAATGTTGTTAGTTAAGAAAGAACTTTTGAATCTCTAGAAATATTTTCCTTTTTTAGTTTCCCCATTTAGACCTCACATGTAGAAGTTTGTTGACTCCCATATTAGGGGTTTTTAAGGCTTATTGTTTCTGTTGTTAGGAGCAGTTAACAAACCACTATAATGACTAAGCAATGTGGCTAAGCAATTGAGCTGTACAGAATGATACAGTTAATTCACGGTAATTCTGAATTACTGATTTAATTTGCAAAAATTATATGTCTGTATTAGTTTGGTAACTAATTGGCAACTATTTCTGTCCAGCATCCCCAAATACCTTCTAAACCAATGTATTCCTACCTACTAGTGACAGGGTTTTGAATGCTTTACTTTACTTCCTCTTTCCCCTCATCTCATGTGCTTCTGCAGTAATATTGAATTTGGTATTAATTTAGATAGTGGGAAGAACTTTTGTATCTGTAGAAACATTTCTTTTTTTGTT
>WEIV01004789.1:23614-40319 GCA_013390005.1 Calyptomena viridis
TGACTTATATTACTATGAAAGGCCAGAATGGATCTATGTTATTTAAGGCCAAAATACCTGTTACCTGGGAGACGTTCCAGGGTCTGGTGTTCTTGCAGAGTGAATGCTCTTCAGTAGTTCACTAAACCAGCTTTGTCTTACTTGTCTAATTTTCTAGTAAAATGTAAAGGAGATGGATTGTGGTTTTTTGTCTAGCTATAGTAAATCTATCTGGGAACTAACCCTGGAACTAATCACTTGTATTTTTCAAGTCTGTGTGCCTAAAATTAAACACCTGCATCCACATCAGTCACTTCAGGCACTGGAAGGAAAAAATAGGTCTTGCTTTTCGGAGTAGTTAATTCTGTGATAGGACCTGCAACACCAAGGTAACAATTACTGGCAGATGAAAGGACTCAGCACTTAGAAAATTCAGAGTACCAGGCAAATTTTCAACAGGCTTATTTAAATTTTTGGGCCACTGTGTTTCTTTATAATACAGATTTTATTCCTTTTCCTCCTTTTAATTTCTCCACAGACTTATTTTAGGGATATTTCCTTCCATTCAGTCTCTTATTCAGTTCTCATGAATCTGGCTTAGTGTTAGTAAATCACTGGAGAAAAGAACAATTGGAATATGGCTGAACAAGATATTGAGAGATTACCTAGCCCATCAGTTCTTGATACTAAACCCAAGATAGGCAACAAAGCACAAAGTGTAAGAGCCTGTTCTTGCTTTGTTTGCTTGGGCTGTGTATCCATGACTGTACTGGCAGAAGAAGGCAGTGCTACCAGGAGATAACAAAGGGGTGCGTTTGGAAAGAAAACCAAGCTGAAGTTGCAGTGTATCTCTTCCATACCTCAGAGGAAAGAGGCCTCAGCATTAACTCTTACTTTCTCTTTTTTCCCCCCCATCAAAGTCTTACCCTAGTTTTAAGGCACTGCTGGGAGAATGTACCTTCAGGGCTTCAGAAGGATACAGGGAGAAGGGATGTGGATGTTGGACATGAGGATGCATGAACACAGAAAGAAGGTACAAATAGGGGAGACACGTGGAGCAGGGGATAAGGAATGATGAGGCAGGCAGAGCACACTGGCAAGGAGCTGATGTTGGTCACACTGGAACTTTTCCCATTAAAGGATGGTGATGGTCAGAATTTTTTTTTCTGTGTTCCATAACAGGTTCGGCTTTGTCTAAGTATTCTTGAAAGGCATTTGCCTATGAAAATAACACAATAGTGCAAGCATTTGAGAGCAGTTTAAGCAACCTATTCCTTACTTTACTATCCTTAGTATTCATAAAATTTTCTCAAATATTCCTATCTGTCCACAGCTTTTCTCCTGTTAGTGCCTTTGCCTTCTGAAAGAGGTGTTTTATTTCTGTAATGGTAGTCAGAGCACAGCACACTTTCACTTTGTTTGCAATATTTCAGTGTCTCACTCAAGTCATTCTTGTCTTTGACGGTGTCTTTGACATGTATGGGCATGATTTTAATAGGCTGAGTTGTTTCTGGCATTGTGACAAATGAACCTGTGAACCTCATTTTTCAAATTATTGCAGTTTCTAAAGTTAGACTACAGGTTTCCAAGAATATGTGGAATCTTAGGAAAATTATTAATTTTATTAATTCAAAGCATTAAACAGCTGAAGAGTATTTTTTAAATAAACTTGACATAAAGCATCACTAAATAGATACATGCACAGCATTGCTTGAAACCCTATAATGTTAACATATGAAGACATCACTACCACAGCTAAGGTAGAAATTCAGAATGCTGGTTACTTACTGTTGTTACCTGTTGGCCAACAAAAGTGGCAGGTACTGTCATAAATGTTTTCATGGTTAATAACATGCTGGTCAGGTAGCTGAATTACTTATGCTTAACTGCACTCTTAAGCCATGGATCAAGGTCGGTGGTGTGAATAAGCAAGCTTGTTTCTGAACAGATGTGTGAACAAGGAGTGCCCTGTCTGTCTCCTAAATAGCATTTTCTATTTCCCATCCAGACCAATTACTTCAAAAACACTTCATTCCATCCCTTTGAATAATGGTAAGCATGTTCTTTTTAAACAGCAAAACATGGTCAAAGTAAATGCGGCAAACCCTGTTTTGGAAAACAGCTGTGAACTCCATTGTGTGCTCATATTACTGTTTGGGAAGTGCTGCTCTCTTAGTTCTATTACTGAAGACAGAAGCAGGTATTTTTCAAAAAAGCAGTGGAATTTGCCAGAAAAATGCTGAAATGTGCATTTTAGGAACATATTAATGTGTGGTAGTCAGCTCCCTGCAAATGAAACTGAGGATAAGGCCAATTAGATTAGGGGTGATAAAAAGCACTGCAGGCTGGCTTTTGTTCATTTCAGGATGCAAAGAACGTGAAACCAAGAACAACTTTCAGAGCACAGCAGTGAACAAAGGCATCTAGAGAGTACTGAAAGCAGACACCCTCCCTAACAGTTACCTCTACTTTTTAAAGGATCAGATCCAGCTCAAAGAAATTCTGCTTAAAGGTAGCATTCTCACCTATTGAATTTCTCCTAGCAACTGTTGTGGACAACCATCTTGACTAGGTCTGTGGGCAATGTGGGACTGTATAAGAACAGAAAAAAATGTAGCTAAACAAACAAACAACAGACAAATCTGCCTTATGTGAAAAGCAACAAATATTGGAAAACAGAGTCGTACTGTCAGCATACTATTAGTCCCTTATATTTATTTGGGAGGAGTTGTCAATTCATATCTATGATGGACTGTGGAAGAGAACATAGAATATAGCCTGGTGCCTCAGGATGTTGAGCCCTCTATGGCTGACAAACAGACCTGAGGCTTAGTGCAGGAGTAAGAGAGGAAGTGGGTGATATAGATATGTATGCCTACCATACAAGGTTTGAAAGCAAACCAGATGAATATAGTACTTATAATTCAGAGGGTGCAAGGGAAGGTCCCAGGGCAGAAAGCTGGTTAAAAGTTCCCAAGGGCCAGGCAACACTGTTGGGCTGGAAACACTCAGCCACTTTCTCTGAAAAGTGAAAAGGGAGTTGTCTCCTAGAGAGTAACATATTGCTTGGACTATTTCATGTGCTTACTAACACCATGAATCAGAAGCATGGAGACCCTTTAGCAAAGGGTGGTTGTAGGATCCAGAGGCAGAGCTGTTACTTTTGAGGTATTAGTTCTGTTCCTTGGTTTGCTGCAAATACTTTATGAAGCTCAATTATTTTTGTATTGGTTTCCCTAACCATAATCCAAAGAATAATAGTATTCTATGCATTAAAGAAATTTGCAGATATTAGTGAATTAAACTGCTTAGCTCTCTGTAGGTTGCATGTGATCTAGAAGCAGAACATTTTGTTTTACAAAGCCTGAGAAATTTCTTTCTTGGGAACAAACTTCTCATCCTGCCGTAATATGTAAAGAATACAATAAGGATGTTGTTTGCTAACTAGAACTTCTCTAAAAGTTGTCAACCAGGTGAGACTATGGATGAATTGGATTTGACCAATCTTTTAGAAAGTCTTTGAGTGATATAAATTAGATTTGGAAATTACTGATTCTCATCTAAATTAAATAAACTTCCTAGTATTACCAGGTGCGTTAAAACCAGAGCCAGGTCATATGTGATACTTCTCCATCCAATCAAAAGCAGATAAAAAATGCTTAAGTGCTTTTGGCCTGTAGAGGATATTTGTATGTCTGTGTTGACTGTGTGTCTAGATTGGCAGACACATTAGAGCCTGGTTTCCTTGCCACTCAGTGCTTAAATGTAATGTTTCCTGCAACAAAACAACAATAAACCTATGGGTTTAAAAAAAGCCCCAAAATCTTCAAACTCCCCGTTTTTAGTAAGTGATTGGAACCTCCCTTAGTATTCTTAAGTCTTTAAAAACAAATCTGAGGTTAAGGGCACTGTTTTTCCCTGCAGCATGCCATCTCAGACTGTTCTCCCTATGTTTTGCTTTGATGACTTTGCAGGACTGAAGTCATGGCAAGAGGTAGATTTGTAGATCAAGCATGAGCTCCAGATCAGGCTATTGAGGTTTTTATTCTTTGTTAATGGAATTATGATATTATACAAATCATGTGGTGGTGTTGGGTCATCTTTCTGCCTGTGGATAGCCTCTTCTCTTCCCAATTAGAGAGAAAGGGGGAGCATAAGAGTAAATAAATCCATTTTGTAAAACACTTTTCAAAAGCATTCAGTTGATAGGTGCTGTAGCAACACATTGGAATAAGGCTGTTTCCTTTTTCATTTGTTTACAGTTTTAATGACTAGTACTTACTTGGTTTTGTCTGCATTGGTCCAGTCACAGAAGAAAGACAAACAAAGTGTGTGCACTAACTCAGAGGTTCATGTCTGCTGTTTGAGATCAGGACTTTTTCCTCATTCCCATATTTCTGTTCTCTGATTGAGTTCCCTGTTCCCAAACTGACATAACAGATACAGATACCTCAGTTCACTCAACTTCCTTGTCATTTAGCATTTTCACCAAGCTGAAGCACAAATAACAATTTTACTCCCATGAGTAAATAAATGCTAAGTCAGTGTCCAGTGATTCCTCTGAAACCTCAAGATGTCTCAGAGCATGACAGATAGGTTTGATTAAATGGGACCCATAAGACTGTTATTGCAGAAGAATGATTAATTCTAAATTATCTGAAAGACTGAGTCAGGATATAAACAATGCAAGAGCAATTGAGAGACCCTGAATCACGAATTGTGACATGATATATCCTGGAGTTCAATAAGCTAATGGTGCTATTAATGACTAAGCTAAAGCAAGTAAAGGTTTTGTTTGCTTCTGATTTCATCTCCTCCACCCTCAGTCTCTGCAGGTGGCCAAACACACAAAAGTACTTGGAAAGTGGGGGGGGGGAAGGGAAATACAGAAGAGGAGAAAGTAGATGAAGAGAAGCAAAGGGATTTATGTTTTTGTTTACATCTGAAAATTTTCCTGATGTCCCTAGGGTAATGATATTCACAGTGAGGGAGAGAGGGAGGGAGGAAGGCCCACAAGCTCTTGTTGGGGAGAGGACAAAGAGTCAGGAGCAGATAAGAAAACAAAAAGCAGAATGTAAAATACAGCCAAGGGAAAGAAGGCTTTTTTTATATACAGGAAAAGGCAAAAAGAAGAGATGCGGGGTGGGGGGAGGAAAGAAGAGATGTCCAAATAGTTGTCAGGATTCTTTATTATCTCTCCCAGAAAGGCTCTGAGCAGTACTGGCAGTAGTGCACAGAGGTTCCTATAGGGGAAAAATAATCCAGTTGGTAGGTTGTTTACAAATTGTTCTCCTGAATAACCTACAAGAAAACTCATACCTGAAATTTTCACATTAATTGGCACAGAAGAATTTATTGATCAAAAGTAGGTAGTTTCCCCCCCCTTTTAGTATATGATGATGACAGGAGGAGCCAAATAGTATGGTCCCTTGGGAAAACAATGTTATTTCATAGTAAATAAACTGAAATTTCAGTGACAGACCTGACAGGATTTTTATCTTATTTTCATCATATCTGGAAGAGAGGAGAAGTGGAGTTAAGTCTCTCTTATTGTTTTCCTTAAATTAAATAAAAGGAGTAGGAAGGCAGTGTACGAGAAGAGCCCACTAGTGAACAACTAAGTTATCCTTCCAGTCATTTCTATGGCAAATGAAAGTGCTTCTCAAGAAGAAGTATCCTAACGAAACCTTACACAGTGGTCGTGGGGAGTTGCTACCAGAAAGAAGTGAGAACGAAGGACTTAATATTAATGGCAAATGTCGTTAAGTATTTCAATGTAACAAGCAGGTTTTTTTCCTGTAATGATGCAGTGGTGACAGGCAGTTCATTTTAACTCTGTGTTCTTTAAATCGTGGCAAAACTTAATACTAAGGGGAAAAGGATGCTCATTCAGCTCTTAATCCAAAATGCTAGTAGCCAGGTCCTTCTGTTTGCCTTCAAGTTGGCTATGAGTATGTAAAAATGTTGGTTATGCATGAAGTATGAGGAGATATTCATAATGTGGAATTGTCTCTTTTTATTAGTATTGAAATAAAGATAAAACTACCCTGCGTGACCACATGCAGACAAAATGAACAGTGAGAGAGAGGATCTTTTTTAGTTCTTCCTCACATTAAATTTACCTGATTAGAAGCTGACCAGATATCAAAACTATGAAGCACTCTCTAGAATTAAAACCCTTAATAGCTTCATTAATACTGTGAACTGACATGAAGCTTCAGGTACAGGGCTTTAGTGTACCTTGGCATCTAACGAGGGGCTCTCTGGAGAGCAGAGAAGCAGGGAGAGCTTGCTTCAAAACTGCTGTTGCCACTGCTATCCTTGGTGTCACAATACAGCAGGATATTATTGTCTTTACACGTTGTGAGTATGGGAGTCTATTCCCCTTGGTGGTGGAAAGCAGGGCTTTACTTTGCACACCCTTTTCAGAGCTGCTGCATGTAAGTGATGGCAACAGCCTAAGGTCATCGACTGCTGTCAGCACAAGTTGTTCAGCTGCCATGGAGTTTGTTTGGATAATCGGTGCTGGAAGCCTCATCCTCAATAGACCAGTCACTCCTGCAGTGGCTGGTAATCTTTTGCTTTTTTGGCTAAGCTGTACGAAACTGGGAGTTTCTTTTGATCTGTCTGTATATGCACTGGGTTGTGCCTTAATCTAAACTGTGTTGTGAGGAACTGTAACAAAAGGGGAATAAAGTCTGAGTGCTGAGAGCCGTATTGGTTGCTGGTCAGAATCACCAACCTGCAGTAGTCTATTCTGGACATCTCTGCAGAGGAAGATCAAAATGAAGTTGAGTATTGGAGGTAGATTGGACTAAATTGTATGAGTAAAAAAAAGGTTGCTTTCAAAGTTGAGTGCTTCTTAGGAAATTATGTTTTTAATTATGATGTCAATGTTGTGATAGCCACTGGAAAATCAAATTAGTACAGAGGATATTTGCAAATCTCCATGATTTTCAGAGAAGAGAGAGTCCATTGGGATGAAGCTATGCTGAGTCAGCCAAAATTTAGCAGGCTTGAGAGCCAACCATATTGTCTGCCCTGTGGTTTCCTTTCAAATGCTTTCAAGTTAGACATCCAGGAATTAATCTAGCGTGCCAGCTGCATCAAGACGGAGAGTGTCAACATGCTTCAAACAGCACACGTGCAGGGTAACAGAGTTTGGAAAACAAGAAAAATGCATAGAATTCAAACTGAAATTTGAACTGGCAAATGCCCAAATCTGATTTTGTTTCCTCAGCATGAGATCCACTGACTGGACAATGAGTTCATTGCAGGCATTCACTATTACCATAGCTCCCTATGAATGCCATGTTGCATTTATTAGTAGCTAGGTATTAAATCACTTGGGATTGGATGAGTTGTAGGCATATCTTTCTGTTCTCAGGTAAACAGTGCTCCTTTAGGCCAATATCCTCATACTGGCAAAGTCTCATCATGTACTGTAAGCAGTTTTAATTATATCTCCTGCTGTATTTAATTGTCTAGTTTACTACCACTGACATGTAAGCAGGTTTGTGTATATAGCTGTCATTTGACTGAGTACTCTGCATGCAGTGTCTGTGTTCTGTGTGTATTTTCAGCAGCTAAGTATGTATAGGCCTCCTAGATACCCGTGTCTGGCAACAGAGATTTTTGGGAAGAGGGTTTCTATCCCTGATAGGGAGGACCCAGTTAAGGACTAGGTTAAGTAAGTCAGATGTATGAAATACATCAGATAAGATAGATTGCTTTTAAGGATGTTGATGCAACTGGCACATGTCATTGAAAAGCTGAGTTCTTATCTTGAGAGGTGGCAATCAGGGATGTTTCTGTTGACTGGAAAGAATGAAATGGTGCAACCATTTTGAGAAAAAGACATTGGGCAAACTACAAGTTGGACAGTCTTATGTACCCTAAGCCCTGAAAATTATGGAGCAAATTCATATAGATACTATTTCCCAGCATGTGGAGGATAAGAAGGGGGCTGGAAACAATGCAGATTTTAAAGAGCAAACTGTAAGTGATCAACAAGAATGCCTTTTGTGTTGAAAAGACCGGCTCTGTTAATAAGGAAAGAGCATTGGATTTATTTTAGCAAGGCTTTCAACACTGTCTTTTGTAGTATTCCCATAGTCAACTTGGGGAAAAATAGACCATAGAATTACAAAATGGGCAAAAAGAAGGTTGAATTATCAAGCTTAAAAGGTCAATCTTACTATTGTACTTTGGCTACAGGCTCAATCAACATGGCTGTCCTTGTGAGTCACTTCTGGCATTGCTTAACATCTACAGCAACACCCTGACCAACAGGACAAAGTACCCTCAGGAGGTTCCCAGCTGACACCAACTTGGAAGGAGCTGATGGAACGCTGGAAGGTTCCAGCCCTTCAGAGGGACTCCTGACACGGGTCTGTCCCTGTCATTCAGAAGGCTCCTGCCAGCCGGAGGGGGGGCCTGCCAGGAACCCCAGGAAGCTCAAGGCACAGGCTGGGGCTGGCAGACCAGGGGCAGCCCTGCAGGGATGGGGCTGGGTCCCAGTGGGTGAGAAGGAGGGAAGGAGAACACAAGTCACAAGTGTATCCTTGCAGTGCTAGAGGCCAACCATGTTCTGAGCAAGAGTGTGGCTGCCCAATGCAGGGAAGGCACTGTTGCCCTCTGCTCAGTAGCTTGGGAGGCTTCATGTGGAACATCACATGTGCAGATTTGGGACCCCCTGGAACAAGAGCAATATTGACAGCCTGGAGAAAGTCTGGATCCGGGCTACAAGAGTGGTGGAGCATCAAAAGGAACAGGCGAAGAGAGTGGGATTTTTCTCTTCAAATACCCTCCAAGAGCCCAGAGAAGACAGGCTCTTCTCAGAGGTGCGTACAGGAAAAGGACAGGAGCCAACAAGCTGAAGCAAAGGCAGGGTTGTCTGGGTATTAGGAAAAATTTGCTTCCCAAAGAGAGTGGATATCACTACAAGCCCTGAGTCAGGCTGCCACAACAGAAGCTGCAGAAAATCCACCTCTAGAGACCCTCAAGGCTTCATGGGAAGAGATCCTTGATTGAACTTTCAAGGTAACCGTGCTTTGGGCAGGGGGTTAAGCAGAGACTTTCAGAGGTCCTTACCAATCTGCATTCCTCTTTGAGTCTGTGTTGGGTGAATTTGTTTGCCTTTAACAGGGTGAGCAAATATGGGTTATTTTGACTGAGGAACCTCTGAGTGTCTGTACTCTGAGTGAAATGTGTGTGTCCATGACAGATGCAGGCACATGCTTAAACAAAGGGATACACATGGCAGAGTAGGTCTGCAAGTTCAGCCAGCAGTGTAAATATCTGTTATGTTCAAGTATCTGGACACGTCTTTTTATTTCTTGGTATGTTTTCCAAGAAACTTCCTTCTCTTTTTCAAGACCCTCCTCCTCCCACGGCTTCATCAGCCATTTGCATAAGGGACTAATTATAATCAGGGCTGTGCAAGCAGCAAAGATGTGGGTAAGGGAAAACCTGTTTGATCATCAAAATTTCTCACCTTGGAGAGGAGAAGTTTAGATGATTACACATGCAGATGTGTATGCATACACACAGGGGTTATTTTATTTTGCCTTTAACATTTATTGTTATTGTAAGGAGTGCCCACATGTCCTCCTAAGGCTTGTATATTTGGTATATTTTTGCAGAGTGGTCCTGTTTTCAAGTATTTGTTAACTTTAAAGCCTTTTCCTTGAAGCATAACTAAAGCATAGTTAGATATAGTGATGTTGCAATATTTTGTATCCTTGTAATTCCTTAGGCCTGAGTCTTTCCAACCCTTTCATCATGTTCACTCCCATTTCCCTGATTTGTTGTTGAAAAGCTTGCTAAAAGCGCTGTTTATTTCTATAACCCATAACGGAGTTTGCCATTTCTCTTGTGTTTTAGTGTGAAGGAAAAAAAAAAAAAGGAGGTTGTATAAATGTAACTCCATTTAAAAAAGAAAAGCAAATGCACCAGCATGTTGTAATGAGAGCTATTAAAATAATTAGTCCCTATCCTAGGATGATTGCAAAAGGAAATAAGTAAAGAAAATGAAACATATAACAACTGGATTATAAAATGAACAACCAGCATAAAAATTAAATGACTCAAAAGTTTAAACCAGAATGTGACTGAGTTGCAGGATAATGTAGGAGGAAATGTAATTGTGCTTATTTCATGGCAGTTTACTTGAACGAAATGTCCCTAAAAAGTGTTGTACTTTTCAAAAATGTATCACCATATTTGATTTCAGGACTGTCAGTGGGTCAAACTTTGCCCAAGGCAATCACAGCAGCTTTAACAATCAAATGCTTAGGGGAATGGGATAAATTGTCTGCCTTCTTTATTTGATTTGATCTCACTCTGTATTTTATTATTGCTTGCTGGATGGATCTGTGTTCATTCATGCTACAGTGTCCGGTGCTGCCCCACACTGTGAGAAGAAAGATGGGTAATGCAGGCTTACCCTCAATGCCAGCTGATCCTTCAGCCTCATGGGTCTTGCCAACCATCATTGCACTCTGGTGCTTCCAGGCAGCTTTCTTCTGTTGTGTGTTTCTCCTCATATAATTGTCATACTCTTGCCTTAAAAAAGAAACTTGCCTTAAACAAGAAAGATATTGTTCTATTGATGCTAGTGGGTTGATATCACCAGTGTCAGAGATGTCAGTTTCTGGTAGTGTGTTGTCTGATAACTGTCATAGGCTTCAATATGAATATTGTAATGTAAAAGCCCTAATTGTGGTGTACATGAGCTGAGAAAATATTTCTTATAATGCCATGTCAGCTTTCAAAGTATATAGTCATCAAATGGATGTCTTGTAATTTGAAACATTATTTATTGAAATATAACTATTATTTCTATTTATAATATCATATAAAACAATTACTTTAGAAATAACTACAACTCTTATTTCATCTAATGCTCCCGAAGTCTCTGTTCAAAGGCCGTCTTTGCACTGTCAATCTGTAAAAAGGAATGAGGTGTGCTTGGGCTGTAATCAGTGGGTCAAAGCAAACTAGACCAATCCATGGCCCTGAATGTCTATCTGTAACCCCATCTCCTCCAAAACTACATTTGTGCAGAGTATTATGTTCAGTATATAGCAAGAGGGTTAAAACAGTCCATTTGGAAAACTCTGTTTATATTTCCCAGCAAAGTTTTTGGGAAAAAGGATCAGGCTGAAAGGTATTTCAGGAATCACAAGTCAAAATTCTTAAGGAAGTGAAACCCAAACCTAGAAAGAGGTTTGTATGAGCTCTTACTTAGCCCTGATTTTTAAAGGAAAGGGAAAAGAGTGCTTATGCTAATTTTAGGGAAGACATGCTATTAAGAACTTTCTGTGACAAAACAATCCAGCACCACCACATGCTGTAAATAATGGCTCTTAAATATTTTATTCCTGAAGATAGAAAGATTATATTCATGCATTATAGCTGTGTAGACATGTCCTGCTTATTCAAGGTTGTCTTTGAAGTTTTAGAAAGCACTGATGAGTGTGCTTCAATAAATTTTTTGTCTTGTTTAGGGAAGCGGCAGGTTTAATCGGAACTAAACCTTGTTTGAGTCAAATGGAGGCTACAAAACCAAACATGCTGGACAAGTTATGGCAGAGTTAAGACCTGTTCTTTCAGCTGTTCCAGGGTGTGCTGTTTGGGGAGGGGGAGAGTGTCTATGTACATGCTTACACAGGCTGGATAAAATATCCCTGGAGCGTAGGAGGCTGTCAGTCATCCTGTAGCTACTTGTCTATGTGACCTTGCTCCCAGAGTGATCTGCTTCGGGGGATGCTCTGTTTAGCAAGGTATACCAGACACCAAAGAGACAGGCAACAAGAGCTCAGCTGTGGGCTGTTGTTGAGTTGGGTTACAAACAGTGGGCTGTGAATTAGTCCAAAGATTTTCAAGTGTCACAAAAGGCAAATACTCCTTGGTCGTCAAGGCTTGTTGCCCAGAAAGCCAGATAATCTGACTTGGATCATGGTTTGTAAGATAAAATAAGTAGCCCTATTTCATTTAAATTGACATGTTTCTTCAAAGTGTTGTATTTTCCCTATTATTTACATTCAGCTTAATCCTGTGGCAAAATCAACTCTAGGGGAGGTAGCTACACTGACATTTACATTTCATTTGTTTATACTGGATCTGAGTTTATGTCTATGCATTTTACCAGTGGCTGCCAAAGATGAGAATAGCTTTAGGAAAGAGCCTGCACATTGATGAAAGAGGGGGTTATGTGCTTTTCATAACTGTATTCCTGACTCATTATTCACAGCACAAAGAATTTTCTTGTGGCTTTCCCCTTCTTATGTGGTCAGTGTACCACTCCCACCTTCCCAAAGTCTCAGCCTCGCAAACACATAATTTTCTAAAGTATAGACTGTAAAATTAAAGGTTATATTTCAGTTTCACAAGTCAACCAAGTTACCTGGCAGTTTCAGAAAAATGCACGTGTGTGTAATAGTTCAGAAATTAGACATAGAAAAACCCACCTTAAAACCACCTAATGATAAAGTTCACTTTAAACCCACTTAACAACAGAGAATTCAGAAGCTCATACTGTAATCTGTAATTCCACTCACTGTCCTGAAGCACATGTTACTGTATATAAGATCAACCGGCATCCTAGATGGGCTACCTGGGTAGGGTAGCAGGAGCCTGAAGTGAATATAATCAAGCCTGTTAAAATGTTGAGGTTCTTGACCTCTATACGTTTTACACTTTTTTCAGTGAATATTAAATTTGTAAGTAGGCAGAGAGTACTAAATCAAAATCTTTTATAGAATGTTTATTATGCCTGCTTCTTTGTATGTTGGATGCCTTGCAGTTTTGATTTTCATGAGTTAGGGAAATAACTTTTATCCTCATTTTATGGCTGGAGGTTCTGGAGGTTCTGAATGTTCAAGATGCTAAGCACTGTCACTTTCTAGGGTAGCTAGTTTTCAGCCTTCTGTAAATTATACTGGAAAAAACATGTAGGCTTAAGGAACTGACCTTGAGAATTCTTTATTGCTGGTACAAGAAGAGCTCTGTATTATTCATCTTTTCAGTAACATATATACAGAGCATGTGTGAAAGGAATGGGACCGTACCTCAGGAAGGGCCCCTTACAGAGGATCTTGACTCTGGTTCAATATTCTGGTGACACAGCTGTGGTGACCACAGCAACCCTGCAGAGTGCCTCCCACAGCACCCTGCTATGATGAAGCTTTTGTTGCAAGCAGCATGATAGAGAGGGCAGTCCTGTCTGCAGGGAAAGGCTGGGAAGCTACAAAACTGAGAGAGCTGATCGGATGACCTATAAGCAAGAGTTAATTTGGTCTGATCCCATATGTGATTTGAGGGGTTTGTGAATGTCTGGATACAGTTAAGGTATTTTGAATGGTAACATAGTGCAAAGCTGATAGTGCTCTATTGATAAAATGTTGAAGGCTATTCATAGGTATTAAGATTGAATCTGCTGTGTTGCCTTAATGGAACCTCTGTACTTTTTCTCTGATGTTTTAATAGTTTATCATAAACATATATATGAAATAATTCTGTAAATGCAACAGACATACTTTGAAGGAAAGCTTATTAAATGTAGGAACTTGGAGATCTGATTCCAACCAGTAAATCAAAAAGGCTACTTTAAAGTCTCTTCAAAATGCTGTTTCATAGAATCTGAAATTGGTCCTGTTTTGCTGCAAAGGTGGTAGGAGCATATCAGTGAGGAGTTTGATTGTCTGGAAAAGGGCAAGTACTGATTTAAGTACTTTAAGAACATTTGCACATCAAGACTCTTCAAGTGGCTTGTTAACTGGACCATATTTGATATAAAATGGAAGTACATGGGATCAGAACAAATAATGTGTATCCTGTTATCTGCCATGACCACCATTCTGGTTCCACTTTTATTGCATAATAAAAATGCCCATGATGTTTTTCTCTCACAGTTGTGTTGTGGGTCTTCCCCTTGTGAACATACATTGTGGGAGAAGACGGACTCTTCTCCTGAGGAGACGGTACTTGAGTAAGGTGTTTGTGAGTAGATCACAAGTCAGGTCCAGTTTTTAATGGCAGCATAACGAGACAGTGGTGTCAGAACTGCTGTGCTTGCACTCTCTATAGTGAGAAGAGCAGATCTTGCCCAAGGGCAGCCACCAGCTCCATGTCAGACTGAAATGCTGTTGGCAGTGGTCTGGGCACGTGCCCATTGTGGACCACATGTGGTCTACAGACTATGAGCTGAAGCTACCCTGGCTATTTCAGTAGATGTAAGAGGTTACAACAATTTGACTCTCCTGAAATCCACACGTGACTGCTTTTCATACTGACAACAAGACTAAAGGAACTGCAACTCTGTCTGAAGTCTGCCTTCTTAAGTGGACCAAGCCTTGTATGCTCTAGGAGAGTACAGTAGACTAACGTATGCTAGAAGTCTAAAGCTGCCTGAACAAAGTAGGCTGTGGAAACTGTGTTAACAAGCACATCATTTAAATAAAATAGAGACGTAACCAACAGGTGCTGCTGGCAGTCAGGTAATGCAGTCCTTCCTTTTCTTCTGATTTCAGGGAGTATGCTTCAAAATCAAGGGTTGAGTTTCACGAAGGCCGTGTGGCCACAATTTGTCCCACAGTCTTTCCTAGTTCAGAGTCCTTGCTACTGGCTCTCTGGATGTCACTGTGCTACAGCTGACAAAACTAAATGTCAGTTTTGCCCTTTTACTAATTTTTGGTGAGGAAAAATTATGAAGTATCTTTTTGAAGGGTAAAAATGCTATATCAATGAAGAAATAATAAATGTATGGGAGCTATGTATACAAAAATCTTGAATGTTTCATCTGTACATTTCTTTTTTGCCTGTAGGGCTTTTTAAAATCTATTCATTTTAATAATAGGCTGAAGTAGGAAAATAAGTGGTGGTAGCAGAAAAATTTGAATCTACAGATTTATTTTTTTTTAAAAGGTTGGTTTCTGGGCAGTGAATAAATATTTCCAGTTTAAGGTGGATGAAATTAAATTACGAATTATAATTGCATTCAAAATAATGTTTAAAATAGAAGCATCCATTGATCTTTTATGCACAGAACATGATATGATGCATCTTATATATACACAATGTAATAAATGTATTACATTCATCAAGTTGTAGGATGTTTAATCTTTGAAAACAGTTTTTATATTTAACATTAATGGGTACTAGGACTGTTGGCTAGATTTATTTGTAATATAGAAGGCAGATAAACACAGTTCTATATTTAAAATTAACTTTATATTCTTGAAAGGATGTATTGATTCTTACAATTTCATTGCCAGTAATAAAAAACAGATTTAGAATGCTTATTAAAAGAAAAAAAAAAGAAAAAAAAGGCAGCACACAACCCCCCTGACTTCTTATGGTTCTGGGTCCTTGCCTTTGGAAGAGCTTTATATAGACAAAGAAGAGGGAGTTACTGTAATATATATTTATGGTCTTCTCTAAGATACCATATATATTGCATTGTTTCCTGATGACAATAATGAATTGATGCATTTCTATGGGTAGTCTTCAGTATTAATCTGAGAAAAGTTATATATTTTGTTTGAGTTACATAAAAAAAGATGGTTCTGTGAAGGCCTCTAAATGAAGCTTGTTGGTTGTATCATTCATTCACTCACTCACTTTTTCTCTTCGAGTTCCCTTAATTATTTAGGAAAAAAAAAAAATTAGTTTTAGGTACTCTATCCTAGTGTTTCTCGGATGATTTGGCTTCTACCGTGGAAGTCAGTTAACAGACCTTTTAGCTAGATTTCTAATTTGGTCGTTATAGTTTGATTTGGATGAAGTTTAAATATGGAACTACATAGGGTGTGTATATAGTGACTGTCAACTAATGTAAATCACTGTAGCTAAACTGAACAGAATTACACCACCTTGCATAAGCTGATGAACTGGCTCCTAAAGTCTGTAATAAAATTATTAAAAAGCCATTTTACCTGGTCTTGTACTAGTATTGTAAAAAAACCCTATCAAAAATGTGAAAAATGTTTCAGGTTTCTACTCCCACTTCTTTCTATCTGCTTGTCTCTCGTAGCCTTAGAGTATTAAGTTGCAGAATGAATGTCACAGTGGCCCAATTTAACTTCAGAACAAGGAAATATTTTGAATTCTGGAACTGCTCTTGGTCATGTGAGACAGTTGCAACAAGTAATACCTCTTTAAGATTTCGGTGTCTATCCTCTTCACAGCTGTTGCAAGGTACAAAATGCATTGCATCTAGGCTCTGCCACCTGTTGTAGGCAATTTGGAATAGAGTAAGCTAATAGAGGTACAAGAATATGTTTTGCCTTCTTTCAGTGATATTATCTGCATTTCATTTAGCAGCCACTTACACAGTCTTTCCTTCATGTCACTGTTTTGTGAGATAAACCTGTGTTTTTGTAGCAGTGGGAGCAGGTTAATAAATTGAAAAGTTGTAGGTGCTTTTTCCATAGTCATCTGTCTCTTTTTCTTTCTTAGTTGCACTGGGCCCAGCCCCAGATGAACATCTTTGTTTCTAAACTAAAACTGAGCTTTGGCAGCACCCAAACACCATCCCTACTTTCACGTCCACAAGCACTGTTTTCTGGAAATGGTTAAATGCCAAGGACTCGCACAGAGTGAAAATTCCTGAGAGAAGGGAAAAAAAAAATCTTGACTTTTGTGATAAGGATTATAAGCAACTTTTTATTAACTATTTCACAAGCAAAACAGGCTCTAACTTAGAATATTAAGAATTCACTAC
>WEIV01004789.1:42436-68753 GCA_013390005.1 Calyptomena viridis
TTGTTGCCAGTGCATCCTGTCATTTAGTGCAAAGGATTGTGATGAGTTTGAGGTGAGAGTTACCAAACTAATTTAGGGAGACACCAGATATCCATGAGGTGACAACCATTTTAGTATCCCAGGTAGTCTGGATTAGAACTTAAAATCCACAAAAGAAAATTCATTTGATTGTATTTTCCCATTTAAGAGCTAATATTATAATTTCAGGAGTGAGAGGCTTTTTTTATTTGAAAGATAAATTTACTAATTCAAGGTTTGACCTTTCTGAGGTTTATACCTATGAAATCTTTTACATGGTGAGCTTAAACAAATTCTAATTGTTTTGGTGACTTTTTTTCCTCAAAGTTATCGTCAGTGTCCTAGCTGATTCTTAAGGGAACAACCTGAATTAAGCAAAATGCTGCAACTCTAAATGCTAAAAAGACTAAAAATCAATCATTAATGCCAAATCTAAGTCAAAGAATAAATAGCTCTCCTTTATAAGAATACTTGCATAGTCATTCATCTTTTTCATACTGCTTTTGTGCTCCAGATGAAGTTGAGCTACATTCAAATTTTGATGAAAAATAGTTGGTACAGAAATGGTGAAATGGACTTAAACCCCATCTCTCTACAGTGGATTGTGTATCCTTTCTTTCTTCTTCTCTACAAAGAGAAAAACCTGTCTTTGCTTATGCTTTTATAACTACTACACAATAGTGTTACTGTTGACATGTACATAGCCTTATAATTCATGGGGTGTGTATGTGGCAAGTTCTCCTGTAGGGTCTGATTTATAAAGATGGCTTGATATTACTTCCTGTACATTGGGCATCTCTGCACTTAGCAGGCTAATATACTTAGGATCTTAATAACTACTAAATAGTGTAATTTATTTCTTGACAGTAAATCCTTTCCTTCTTGGCCTTATGTTTTAGAATTTGTCACCAGAAGAAGCAAGTTTCAGTCCAAGAGGAATGAGCTGGTAGATGGGGTACAGAGCCTGTGAAAGGAATTTGGTGATTTGGCAGTTATCCTGGAGTAAAGCTGCTGGACTAAAGACTGAAATCCCGGTACCACTCGCTTGAGCTATGAGATATGGGGCACATTAATTAAGGTATAAAGGTGTCCTAGCATCTCAGGGGTGACGGCTGAAGCTGTGCAAGTGCACATCTTCAGAGTGCAGATGCAGCTACTTCTTATGAGCAGAGTATCTTTGGTGTACCAAGGTAGAAACTGTGAGTTCTAGTGCTTCCCAAACTTTGAACCTATGGACTGTCAGGCCTCATTCTTGTGGACACCACTGTAACCACATAGAGCTGACAATCTGGAAAATGTTATTTTTCTATGGGTTTTGTGAATCAGCTGCAGAGCACGTGATACAGACTCAAATATCACAGCTGGGACCTGCTGATGTAGAAGCTTATCACATACCGTGGTGCCCAGCATAGCAGAGTATGTACGAGTGCCCTGCACTCAATGTACATATGTGTAAGTGAGTAGGAATGCAGGATCAGCAGACAGCATCTGGGCAACTGAATCCTCTTGTTCTTCCTCTGACAGACAACTCTACAGTAGATACTAATTCAGAAGGATTCATAAATCATCCTATAACACCAGACATTATAATTCTCAACAATTACAAGAGAATTGTAGTAAATGTAGAGATTGTAGTAAATGTCTAAGAACTGCACCTGTATTGTATCACATGCAGAAAGCGGGAGAGTGAAGGATATTTCTAGTCTTCTAGGTATGTGCATTAGCAAAATATTTATAAAATTAACTTCTGTGTGATCCCAAGAAGCTGATCATGCTCTAAATTACTATTAGGACAAATAAAACCCTTCTGATCCCTGCTAATCTGACTTGGAGAACAGATGTCCTCCTGATCCTAAATCTGATGAATAGCTTAATCCTTTGTGTGTGGGCAGGACACCATTCATCTGAGAATTTTACATCACTAGAAACACAGCTGTAGTCTGTTTACATCCTGGTTTTTTGTCATCCCATTTACAGAAGCAAATGATAGACTAAGGAAGGAAAAGAAAATTCTTTTCTGGTCTGCACAAGTTAGTCTTGAAACACCTGCAAGTGTAGTGCAGACACCCATCAGTCCTGTTGGCTCTCAAAACACTTTGCATATGCTTGAGGACTGGATTCCTTAGAAATCACACTGCAGAATTAATTTTCTGGTTTTAGGAGTTCTCTTAATTTAATTTACAGTCCTGTCTGTACGTTAGTCTTGCTTCCCACATTTCTTGCTCCCATGACCACATTTACAAGGCATTTCCAGAATTCTGTTATTGGATAAATAATACCACTCCACTTTCTGGTCCAGATTTGTTTGTGACCAATTTATTGCAGTGGGTGAATCTGCCAGAACAAATGGCGAGAAGTTTTGAGCTGAGATCCTAGGAGACCAAAATAACCCTGTATCATTTTCCATAAGTACTGGCATCCAAGCTAAATGATTAGTTCAAATATGTAAAATTTTACAAATTTTAAGGTCACCGTGATAGCAAAACACCTGAAATTTTGGGGAGGTTTTGAATGCAAAGCAAAAGGGAAGGCTCACTAATCTGGTGTACCTGTTTTCCCAGCTCTCACCAAGTGCTGAGTTTTAGTAATCTCTTTCACCTCACTGTTTTTTCCACAGTGTCATGTTATGGCTATTTTATATGATGCCCTTAGACAGCATCTGCTAGTAAATGCACTTACTTTCTCCCTGTTTTTAACAATTTCTAATGTATTTATTAGTATTTCTGATGGTTGTAATAGGTTCTTTTGACCATGAAATTGTCCACTGATTTTAATTAAACTCATGAGTCTAGAGAATTTGACAATTTAATTCTTTTAAATGCAGCCTTATTGCCAAGTAAGGTTTCCCTGCATCCCTCATAGCTGCTGTTTTTATAGAGGAAACTGTTTTGGGTGTTGTACCACGAACTGCACTCAGGTACTTTTCTTCAACAGGCACGGGGTTTAATGATAATTGAAATGAACTAATTTTAAATGACCAGCTAATGAAAAACAAATACAAGGTAAACCAAATCTAAATAAAAACACATTCTTTGGTGTAATCACTCTTAAAAAAAACCACCATAATAATTAATCAAGGCCTGTTGTACCAAAAAATATGAACTATACAGATCTATATGATCTGTAATTGCCACACTTGAAAAGAGAGTATTCTACCATTTGGAATTTTTGTTTTCTTTTTTCACACAGGATAAATATTATATCTCATGATCCAAATACTTTATGTTTTCTGTAGAATATTTGAAGTGAAACAATGCATCTTTTACCATTAAAAACAGAATAAATGGATCCCTGAAGGATTTATTTTAAGTCAGATGCATTTGTCATTCTATATTGATAATCTTTGCCCTTCATTATCATATTCAACTCACCGTTTATATGCAGATGACACAATCATTTATGGTAATAGATTATACTAGAAGAAAGCTTAATATTATCTTCAAGCTGATTTAAATGAGCTTTAAGATCATCTGGCACAATCTAAATTACTATTAAATATTAATGAAACAAAGATCGTATTATTTGGCTCAAAACAGAAGTTGGGTAAACTGAACAACTGGCAATCAATGCGACCTTGGAGACAGTTAGCAAATGTCAATTTTGAAGAATATGGATACATCATTTTTCATCGTATGACTAAACTATTGATTAGAAGCTGTGAAGATTTGAAAGAAAGCCAAGAACTTTATTTGGGCTCAGAAAATTTGTTGAGTTAGGGGAAAAGAAAAGATTTGTTTTTGTGAATTTTCAGTTTGTATTATGTACTTCGGGTTTTACTGATTGATGCATAATGTTGTTAGAAAAGATAAAGCATTTTTAACTTGGTTATCTAGGCAAATTTGCTTTGAATTATACATTTCATAAAAATCACTGTCTGTCATTTTAGCAACAATTGCCAAAAAATAGAAAACTGTCAACATTTCATTGGTATGTTATCCTACTTTGTCCCTCCTCCTCTCTTCTATCTTCTGTTAAGTTACAATCTTTAGTCTTCTGCACTTTCTGAAGCAGCAAAATTAGTAAGAAAACTACTCTCTCTATTTCTTCATCTGTAACCATATGGCTGTGATTTTGATAAAGCAAGTCGGGAGGTTCAGGTAGATGCTTTATTTGTGTGTGTTTGTTTTTACATAGGTCTGTCTGATCCTGTGATGTCCTTAGCGTGTTCTAGCAGACACAGATGAATTCAATGGCAGTTTATATCAATTCTCAAGACCGCAGATAGTGTCTTGGCACTTTCCAGGAGATGTTCTCATTCTTAGAGACTCCAGTTGGTAATCTCACAGTAAAAAGGAAAAAACATGGCTTCTGTTTTCTTCAGGGTACTAAAAATGCAGAGGACCACCTGCATTTAAGCACTGGCAATCCACCTTCTTTTTTTGTGTAAAAAGATGTGTCATACTAATACATCCATTGTCCCAGAAATGCCAGCTCTTTTGACATTAAAATGAATCCCATGGTGTGAGATACTGTTAGTTGTTAACCTTTTTCAGTGTTAGACTTAATCGAGAGCAATGTGGGTATGTTTTCTGTTCAGAGCATCAACAATTTCCTCTTAGTATTTTCGTGGACTGTGCTGCATCAAGCTGGGCATACTTTCCTTTGAGCATTTGCATTTAGGATGGGGGACTTTTTTTGACCCTTGTCTGGATCTTTCCTACCCTCTTGCTAAAGAGCATCCATCTAGTGTCAGGAGATGGAGATCTACTCTGGGAACAAGAAAATACCCAAGGAAAGAGGAGAATGCAAACATTTGGTTTATATATTTGGGAATGAGACAGATTTAGAGGGGCAAAGCAGCTGGGGAACTGTAGGCCAGGACTGAGTTAAAAAAGACAGCAAAGGCTAGGATAATTTGATGGATCAAGGAAAGGCATTGTGGGAAAATTTGTGTTAGTAGGAGGCAGAAAAGTCTAGATAAGTGGAGGGGTAGATACCCTCTGGAAGCAGAGGAATAAGGATCAAAGAAGAAAAATAGGGGAAGAGAAAGCAGTGAAATAGAAGATTAGTGTTAGAGAAAATGAGGCACAGGCAAGATAACGTTTCTTGACAAGATTACCAGAAATTCAGGTCTAAAGGAAGGATTTGTTCAGTGATGAGCAGGGACAGTGAATGCCAAATGGGACAGTCTGATGTCCAGTTCATTATCTTACCTGATCTGGGCAGGAGCTGCTGAAATTACAGATGGAAGAAAGAGCAGGGGAGAGGGAGGAGTTTGTATCTTCCCTGCTGTGAACATTCAAGAAAAGTTGCTGGAATCTCTATGAGAGCAATTGCATGGAGGAGGAGATTTGTGTTTTATTTATCTATTTAAAGATATTTTCTTATTCAAAGTTCATATGTCATGTGTTTCAAGTATAGATATCTTCCCTAGAAGGTAAAGTAATCAAGCAGATTTCTATCAAAATAACTGGTGAATTGTTTTTAGAATTAGTTTCAAAAATTCATTCACAATCAAGTTTCATATTTGAATTTCTTGATTAGGCAACACCATTTTCCCAGTTCACCTAGGTGTGTCCTAGCAAGACACTTAAATCAATTTTCTTGTCCCTTTGTACTGCCAACTCTCTTTGAAAGAATGGGAGAATCCCAAGAAGGAGTTATGCTATGAAAGTCACTAAAAATATTGTCCCACACTATAATCACATCAGACGAAGGTTCTTTTGAGCTTGTGTGTGTTACCTAGTGATAATATAAGGATTCTAATGAATACAGATATTCTCATTGTTTCTGTTAGCCACTTGCTCTGTAGCTAAGAACCAGCAGTTGCAGTCACAAGTGTCTGGGAGTGATGCTGCAAGTTTGGTAGTGAATGAGCTCTGACTCTTGCTGCTTGGGTTTGCCATCACAATTGCTGCCAGATGGGTATGGCAACTTTTAGATTAGCTTAGTTGATTAGGTGCATGGTGCTAATAACACTAAGGTTGTGGGTTCGATCCCCATATGGGCCATTCACTTAAGAGTTGGACTCAATAATCCCTGTGGGTCCCTTCCAAGCCATAATATTCTGTGATTCTTTCCACCAGAGAGTGATGGCAGTGCATTGCATCCCTGCACTTGTTCTGCGTTCCCAAAGATGTCTTTTCCTTTAATGTGTGAACCAAAGGCTCTCCTGTGGGCAGGTTTTCTCTCTTACCCCTGTCTGAGAGCAGGAGACCATCTTTTTTTTTCATTGAGAGACTCTTCCCCTCCTGAGTCTCTTTGTTTTTAAAGAGATGTTCCCTGCACCTCCCAGTGAAGCTGAGGTCACCTTCAACATACCTTTTTTTCTAGTCTGAATAGCCTTCCTCCATTATAGTCCAGGTAGAAGTCCACTGCTCTATTACCAGTCAGCTGTGCTGTCTTACCCCACCCTTATCCCACTTTCACCCATACCAGCCTTTTCATTATCTGAGCTTCTCTACATTCATGTATTGATAACGGTATTCCAAACTTTCCTATTTTTAATAACATATATAGTTGACTTCCTTCTTTCATATCTCTTCCCCGAATGTTGCACTTGATTTCCTCACTGGATGTACTCTGGCCAAGACTTCTTAAAGCATCTACATGCTATTGGCTTTCAGGACCTATTGCCTTAACTACCTCCAGTCCTTGTATCTGAAAAAAACATCCCTTCCTGCATAGCTCACCTCCTTGCAGAGCAGCAGTTGGATTCCTTCCTTGCTATGCAACTGGGAAGCCCATATCTGACTAGAGAGAGTGAAACCACCAGGCTGCACCCCAGAACTCGGCCTGGCTCACTGTCGTGTACGAGGAAACAGTCCCTCCACTGACAGCCTCTTGGCCTTTCTGTTCTGGACTGACAGTAAATGTTGAATGTTTTACATGAATCTAGAAATCAAAGGAACTTCTGAGGGAAAGGGGAAGATGGAAATAGGGTGAGTCCGTATCTGGATAGAGTTTTACTGGAGCTCACTTGTCTACTCAAGCCATGCATTTTGACAGCACGCTAATGCTGCGTACAGCCCTTTCTTATGGAGAAAATGGAAACCTTTTCAGACTGAGATGCTTAAAATAGGCTCCTAAATCGATGCTTAGGCATATAAATAGAAACAGTTTGATATTCAGTAATGCTGAGTGTTCTGGTGATGCCAGTGTGGAAGAAAATGCTTTGTGTACTAAAGCGCATTATTAGAAAATGTGGAGGTTCAAGAATTGCTATTTACAGACAACCAGTTACATTCAGAGTAATCTTTTTTCGGGTCAGCTGGGCTTGACTCATCTTTGACCTTCATCTTTCATGTTTTTTATTGATGATTCGATGTAAAGGTAATGTCTGTTACTATTGGGTATTTAGTCTACTAATTGAATCTAATTTTATCATGGGATTGAAATGAGCAAATGAAGGTCTTTGCAAATTTCTTAGTATCACACTTTCTGTTGCATCCTTTGTAGATGTGAAATATCTGCTGCCATACCGCAAAGATCCTGCGGCTGACTCCAGCTCTCACAGAAATTGTGATTCACAAGGTTTCTGGTTTTTACCATAGCAGTCCTTGCAATCCTTTCTAAAGGAATGCAAGAGTGCAAGAGAAATGTAGGTGAAGTTATTGTAACCTTAGCCTGTGCATACCACTATTTACATCCAGAAGGACTTTGTGTTTAGTTGATTTTGCTTTTCTCACATGGATTCTGAGTGAACCTCACAGCAGAGCAGTTGCCTCCCCTGATTTTCTTCTATCTCCTCCCTGTCAATCTCTATGAAGACTTTACCTTTCCCTATGAAGAAATTACCCTGCTATGAAGTCTACAGACTGTTGTGAAGAAGCCCTTATTTTTACAGGCACAATCCATGCAGTAATGCAGGATGGTGAATGGACCAGGATGCCAGATCTAAGCACTGATAGGCACACTCTGAGGTGTACCTGGTGTTATATGAGTTTTTGACATATATGCCTAAATACAGGTTTTGGTCCCAAGGCTTAGTCACTGAAATTTTTGAGGTGTCTAGGAATGCTATAAAATGACTACTTTTTTTTTAAAGTCAGTGCCACTGGAATTGTATCTATGAAACACAGTAGAAAAATCAAGCCACTCATCAGAGGATCTTTGCCCTGTCTGTGTGAAAGACAACATAGTAAAATGGATATATTCCATAACAGAAATCAAAAATATGGTGTGGGTCTTTTTCATTTCCTTTGGAAAGTGAAAGCAACCTGAAATTGGTACCGTCAAGGACGAATCCTAAATTGTTTCCCTCCAAAATTCATGTTTGGCTCTGATTAATTCCTCTTTTAGGATCATGAAGACTCTATTTCCATTTGTTTTTCATTTCTTCTTAGAACAGATAATTTCGTACTGCAGCCTTCACTTGCATAATTAGTTGAATCCATGGGGTTATTTGTATTAGTATGGCCTACAGATTAGGGTCTTAAACCAGAATATGACCAAATTAATCATAGCTCAAAAAATTACAATTTTCATATGCTTAATATAACCTTATAGAGAAAACTCCTGTTGTACTTTTCCTATTAATGCAGAACTTCAGTTAGATACTAATCAGCTGACTTGCACTCAGGAGCCTAGGGTTATTCTCTAGGTAAAAATTCTCATCAAATAAAATGTCATAAGAACTTATTTTCTTGATCACGTATTGTAAGCTGTGAATATATTTAAATCCATGACGTTTTAGAAATAACAGGTAACAGTTCCCACGTATTTCCTTCATGTATTTAAAAGTTTTACATGATAGAATTCTGAGAATATTTTGTGCTTTATTTAGAGGAGTTTGGGTTGTTTGTTTCTTAAATGTTTAATGGTAAGTTGAAGATAACTTTTCAGTGTTACAAAATTTGAAAAAGTGACAAGGAAATAAACTTTAAATTTCACAGAGGTTATAAAGAAGGTATAAAGAATATAAAACATTATAGTAAGATTTATAGTAATTTGCTGAAAACATTTAAATATATTGACCTATGTGTTAGTACAGACCTTTTATTATTAAGTGAATACATGCTTAATTTTAATTGCTTTTTTCCTGTAAGAGTGATTTTATGAACCTGAGCTAATAATGATTAACTTTGAAATCTTACATATCATGGCCAGTTGCAATTAACTTTAGGTGAAAGAAAGGTGAAACTTTTATGATTCAAACAGGGGCATAAAACAGATGATACTGATTATATCCGGGGATATAGAGCTAAGCCATTATCACATTCTGTGAGTGACACCAAGCCTACTGCAGGCCAGGATCACTGGGAACCCAAACCAAATATTTACATCACTGAGGTCAGGAGAAATTGGCCGGCAGACCAGTGACCTGTATAAGTAGATTATTTGAAAAACATAAAGGGGACCATTGCAGGAGTGGTCAGACAGAGAAGTCTAGATCCCTGAACTCTGCTCTTGCCTCCATATATATTATTGAATCTCTCAGTGCTTCTCATTTTCGTTTATGAAGTGAGACTAATATTTATTTACTTTTTCAAATATTTGGAGATCCAAAATTGCTTGATATTAATAAATTATTTGCAAGCCAAGCTCTGGCAAATCTCCTTTGTACTTCTGGCACAGGAGTCCCTCTGGCAGGGAAGTGAGGTTCAGGGTGACCTGGCATACCCTTGTAGTCCTGAGGGAGCTCAGGGTTGCTTTACAGTTGATCCATGCCCATCAATACGGAGTATTTAGTGCAAAGAAGCTCTGACAGCTGTGGGCAAGAGTGAGGGCTTTTGACACACATGGGGCAGAGTTACCTGTGTGCCCTCCTGTCTCCGTTTGAAGGGGGAGACAGGTGAAACAAATTAAAAGTGAATCCAATATCAAATTGTTCGAGACTTTGAGTATAAGGATAGAAAGGATTTTATTAACAACAAACAAACTATATATATGTATATATATATGTATCGAAAAAAAACCAAAACACCCTTATTCAAACAATGTAAGCACCCAAGGTCTAAATTGTGTATCCCCTGCTTAGGTGAGGACCGGGGCTCCCCCAGGGGGCTCCCGGGGCAGGGGAAAAAAAGGAAAGAAGTGGATTTGGGAGCCCGCGGGGGATGGGGCTAGGCTTTGGGGGACCCCACGAGAACCCGGTGGAGATGGGAAGAGGCTCTCCCTCCCACCCCTGGGATTCCTAGGGGCTCACGGGGGTAGGGCTGGGTTTTGCAGCTCCCGTGGCTCAGATGGGAATAGGAGGGGAGAGCTCAAACCCAGGATTCCGCGATGAGAGAGAGAGATCCGAGTCCGTGCCGAGGCTGCCGAGTGTTAGAGGAAAAACACAGGTCCCGGTCTCCCTGGCACGTGTTCGAAGATGGCGCCGTCAGGATCCGAAGGGCCGCAGCTCTGCTCCGCACCACCACGCGTCCCCAAAAAGCCGCAGCGTCTCCCTCTCGCCGTCTTTTAATCCCGAAAATCCTCGTGCTCTCATTGGTTCATCCCCCCGCCTACTTCCGGTCCTGAGACGCGGGAAAACCTTCTCCCCTCTACCATGTGACCCAGCCAAAACACGGCGTCCATCCCCCCCAGCCCCCACCGGGACCCCCCGACCACAGGGGGGGGACCAGGGGGGGAAGGAAACCGGGTGCAGGCACCGCACAGGCTCGTGCTGCCTGGGACAGGTACCGGGCCCAGAGCCACGCCCCCCCCGCGCCGGGAGCCCACCACGACCAGGACATCCCGGGGCCGCGGTGCGCAGGGGCGGGGGGGGGCAGGCACACCCCCCGTCTGCAAACAAAAGTGGAAAAAAGTTTTCCTCAAAACAAACCATAACACCTCCCCACTGCTGTGTGCACAGTTGGGCTGTAGGTGGGCAGTGGGCACCCTGCCCACTAGCTCTGCTTGGGAATAAGCACTTCCCCAGGCTAAGGGCTTGAGGAGGATGAAAGATGAGAAATGTGGCCATTAAATGAAGGTGAAATGCCAGAGGCTGCCAGGCAGACTGTTTTGGAACAGGCTGTGTTGCATGCGGAGTTTGATCGTAACAGACTGGGCTGCAGGGCTGCAGCCCCACTGTGAAGGTAAAGGCCTGTCCCCCCCTTTCTGCTCCATTTGAGAAGCTTTGCATAGCACCAGTGGCCAGAGATGCCGAATGGTTCCCCAAAGTTGAAATTTGTCTTTTAAATACCATGGTTCCTAAGTGATATGTTCTTTCTTGTCTGTTGGTATCTTAACCTTTTTTGGGCCCTGTCTAGGCTGCTTCTTACACATCACCCCTTAAAACCCAGTGAGACTCTGAGGCCTTAAATCTTCTCGTACCTTGGGAAAAAGCGTGCAGAGATAATGACACCAGGTAGTATTTCACTTCATATGGTCCCTTGCCCATCCTCAACTATTTCATACTTCTGCTGCTTGGACCGTGGCTGCTGTTGAGTTCGAGCTCTCCTTTCCATCCCAGCATTGTTTGGTGGAGGCTGAGCAACTCAAGCAGCCACAAATCCTGAACCTCTGATAAAAGGCATTCTGGAAATGCAAAAGCTGATACTGTTAGTGTACTTAAATATTAGTACTGTTCAAAGTCTCACGTTGATAGATGAGTTGATTTGAATTCTTCTTTCTCTTTTTACAAAAATAAAAACCTTCTGTATAGCAGAAATATTAATTAAGTTGAAAGTTAAATTGCTTCTGTCAGATAGCCCCATTTTCTAGTTCAAAATCTTAAACAGTAACGTTAGGAAAATTCTTCAATAACAAGCCAATATGATGTTAAAGGGAACATTACTTTTCCTGGCTGTTGTTTAGTACTGAAGAAAAACAGCAAGAACTTGTTTACATGCAAATGTCACCTGTATAAAAAGCCAAGAAATGCTCTAAAGAAAAGATATTATTACAAAGACATAATTTTCCAGAGGCACAAAAAAACAGAGGAAGCATTTTATGGTCATCAGCAGTCTCTCCATAAATCTGTACCATCAGGCACGCTGTATGGTTGGCATGTATAGTGGTCTAAAAAAAAGCCTGAGACCCTCAACTTGGAGACTAAGAAGAAGGGGAAATGCAAGCAATGTGTCAAAGAATTTGCCGTCTGTGCTGAGCAGAAACCAGATGTTTTTGCTAGTAATTATTATTATGATAATTCATTTAAGTAGAAATAAAATAGGGCATGATTGTTTACTGCAGCATGTTTTCCCAAGACAGGCAGGAAAATGAGAAAAAAATTCTCAGAGGTTTTACTCCTGGTTAAATGAATAATTTTTTCATTTAACCAGGAATAAATGTGGCACCAAAAATAGTTTTCATACATATTGCCCGGTAGCTGTGAATAGACATCAGATAGTTTTTTATTCGACTAAGTCACTAGAGGCTGTTGAGGAATGTTAGGGAAGGTCACTTTGAATTTTTTTTTTTTTACACATTTTATCTCCTGCTGAAATGGGAGCTGAACAGTGGAAGAACTGGAAGACTGGCAAAGAATTAGGAATCATAGGTGAAAATCATCTATTGGGAAGATATAGTGCAGTGTGAGTCAGGCTTCTCTAGGTTATTGGAGGATATCCATTAGATTTTGCCCTTGCATCTCTCACAAAAGTTGATTTCATATGTGCGCAAAAGTTTAAAATTATTAAATCCTTCTCAGTGTCTAGTCTTTGATTAGAAATTCTTAGTAAGCGGAAAGTAATTTTTTTCCTACTCCTCACTCCCACCACATATGACTTGCTGTCAGTAGGGTTTTTTGTATAGATTAGAGAACAGTGTCAAGCAAGTGGTCAGCAAATATAAATCGGTTAGATCTATTTAGTCTGAGAAGAAAAAGGATAGTTTTCAGCTGCTATCCTTTCTGCAAGCATTAAGTTGGAAGCTTTGAGTGAGTTAAATAAGTCCTATAGAAAAATTAAAATCTAAACAGAGTCTGGAGGAGTTTAATTGAGCAAGTGCATTATTGGGAGTCTCTCTGATGTTGAGGGTTAATTTATCACCCTGAATCCAATCACTTTATAAAAAACCAGCGTGGGTTTCATTTACTTTGATGAGGTTTATTGCAAGATTCCAGAAAATCAATTTTACTGTGAGCCATATTAAACCCAGGGGAATATAAACACTATATGTACTACACATAACTTCTTGTTATTGCTTACTGGATCACTGGGGAAATTATATGTTTACCATGAAGAAGGTTTATGGCTACGTTCGTTGTCTTGGGTAACTCCCAGCCTGCCCATCGTAGTGAAATAAAACAAAATGGTAGAGTTCAGAATCAGCACTTAATTTGTCTTCATATAGCCTGAGGTATAGAAACACTCAGCAATAGTGACTTATTTTCTAAAGAGCTTTAAATAACTGTTACGTTATATACTATCACTCTCTTTTTTTGCAGACGATGGGTGCAGGCAATACATATGATGCTGCTGGTTGACCAAGCCCAAGTAATTCTTGCTCCCAGAGCTTCTTGAGATACAAAGGCAGAACTGACAGGCGGTTAAGTTGGAAATGTTTAAGTTTCGTCTGGTGGTTAGGGAGTATGAAGAAAATTTGAAGGAATTTCTATAGTGTGTTTACTCTTTCTGTCTTCCCTCCCTATCTGATTTACATACTTGTTGAATTTTACATGAATTAAAAATGATAACAAAGTAATTTTGCGTGAAAAGATTATGTTACCTCTGGCAATAGCAGGTCAGAAACTCATTTGGGATTGCACTCAATAGATGGTTTCCTGTTTCAAAGTTTTTTGCATACCAGTAAAGTCAAAACATGTTTCAGTAACTGATTTTTTTTTTCTCCTCGTCTTACAGATTATTACATACTAGTTATGTTCAAGCTAGCATAATGGACAAAAATTAATATTCTTTACATGAAGAAACTTAGATTGCAAATAAATATACAGAAGCAATTTGCCATATAAAAAGGTGTCAGAATTCAAGAAAGTGTCTTTCAAAATCAGATGCATGTAGCCTATTTTATGATGATTTTAATCCTTTCTTTTTCCCAGTGTTGGTCTGTGTTGTGCTGTGACAGGAAATGAGCAGCTCTCCATGGCTTCAGTGGCCAAAGTGAAAGAGCAGAGTAATGCATTTGTCATTCTGTCTTTGTGTCTATCCATGCAAGTTTCATAAGAACTAAGATATCTGAGAAGTTCTAAATGTAGTTAAAATACTCAGTTTCATCTGTTTTTTGAAAGAAATGGAGAGCCTAACTCCATTTTAATATTAACTTTCTAATATTAACTTTTGAGACTTCTTCCTTAAGATGTATTGCGTGTTACTATTTGTAGTTTTATTTGCACATCATATTTAGTAGTTTCCTAATCAAAAAGCTCTTGATTGGGCCAAACTCCCTGTCAAATGTGTTTGGAGTAAGAGAAGAAACAAGTAAGATGTAGCCATTATTTAAAAGTATAAAGTCTATTATGATTTATGGATGGCTATAAAAGTCTTGTAACAATAAATATGAAAAACCAATGGAAAAATCAATCTCCCAAAATATTTATCTTAAAAGTCCTTCTAATACCTGACTATCTATACATGTTTACCTAAGTGTTTCCAAGGGATTGCACATGTGTAAGTTGGAAGAACAGTTAGTAGACTTTGATTCACAGCAGCACTGTTGGTAATCTTTTTGTCTCTGTATATGGAAAACACACTTTCTAATTATCTATTTCAATTAATTAATTTTTAAAAAGCAGAACACACAAATTCAGGAGAAGAAAAATTATCATGGACTCCCATTACCTTGTTGCCACTCTTTCCCTTCTCTGTCTGTTGTATGTTGTATTTTTTAAGTATGAGTTCTTGAAGTGTAGGCCATTTCTTGCAATCAGTTTTATTATGCAACTGAGTAAAAGTGTGAAAACAAATAAGAGTAGTTAAAAAGGAAGGAGTACCTGTTCTTATTTTGTGTTGTTCTTTTGAATCTGGTCACTGGGACTTTGGTGCAAAGTCACTGTCAGAAAGAGGATATGGATTTGTTGTGGGCAACCCTGGATTTGGGGTTGATTTTGGAAATCCAGGGCAAAGTGTGTGGCTTTGTGTTCTGAATTGGAGAGTTCATTTCACATTAGATTTAGCTCAAAGGGAAATCAGGCTGAAATACCAGTATCTTTGAATACCCTATCCACAACATTTCTAGGATTCTTTACAGTTGTGTTTTTTCTTTGTATACAGAGCACTTGAGCAAGAAGGAAGTAGCCTAGAGCTGGTGAATACAGAAGATGCTTTCTGAATCTTGGAGCTTAACTATGCTCATATATTTCTGAGAGCACAGTATATAGCTGGGGGGAAGTCAGCATCTTCAGCACATGAACAAAAGCATGAGAATCTAACACCAAATGTATTAAAGGTATTTTGGTATTGATAGCTCTACCTGTTTATTTGTAATATCTAAAGACTAGTTTGTGTGCATGTGGATTTTTCATACACCACATAGGAGAACAGTAAAAACCCTTTAGTGTTGGTCAAATATTTTTGTTCTTTCCTTCATTCTTTTCTTTGTATCTGTGCACCAAGGAACTAAATCATGCTTCAGTAGCTAAACAAATTATGCAAAATTATACACCATGAATATTTTATATTACAGAACCCTGAAGGAAGAACTTTCAATGGCTTTATGTCTGCATCAACCAGTGTCATACCCAGATGAATTCCACCACTGATAAGTCCCCTTCTTCCTAAAACTTCACTCAAGTCTTTATTTTATGTTTTTTCCTCTGCATTTGTCAGTGCTTATTAATAGGAATGTCCCAAGGGTTTTATTGTATGTAAGAAAATGGAAGTTATTGCTATCAGCCTTCTTTCTACTACTGCATGAGGCAGGGAAGTTATTCCCCTTATAATTCTGAATTTATTTAAAATTTCATGGAATCACGTAAAGCAAGTAGTGTGACAAAAACACAACTAAGTGTAAAAAACTAGCTAAGCCACATTTCATCTGATGAAAAGTTCCACCTACTCTGATGTATCTTTGTTTTCATTTTTTTGATATGCCAAATGATATTTCCTTAGAAATATATTTCCACTTTTTCAAAAAGACTTTAATTACAAAACTGTGTAGACTTTTGTAGGGCAGGCAGTAGCTACGGTGCACTGGAAAATGAGAGCAGTTTATAGAAAATATTATGAATTTTTCATTATTTAACTAGTTTTAGTTAGTGATCTTGTCGTGTTTCCATCCAATACTGAAGAGCTGGCATCTTGAGATCACGTGCACCTGCCCCTGAAGTAGGTGGCAAAACAGAAATCTTGTAATTATAACTTAACAAGGATTCTCTGGCACTGCTTACCCAGTCCTGGGATGCAGAGCCTGTGAGTTAATGCCGTAATTTTGACTACAAGTAGCACTGAAACAGGGAGGGTGGGTACATTTCAGTGTGCTCATTAATCTTTAGTGTGTTCCAGTAACTATACCATTGACAAGTGCTGGATTGGGTTGGTAATTTTGGAGGGTAAAGGGTACTATTTACTCTTCAATTAATACCACTCACTTTTCAAGAGCATGACTTGTACAAAGTCACTACTAACTCATCCAAAGAATCTCCTTCTACTCTTTGAAATAGTTTTGAGGGTAGTCTACCTCTTTTCTGTCCATTTCATCCATTCCATGCCTTTTGTTGATGCCAGCATAGTTCAACACATAGTGAAATTTTTCAATTACAATAAAAATATTTACTGCCACAGGTAATGCTGACAATATATTAAAGCATATATATTTTTATGTCATGCCTACTGCTGTAATATTTTGATATCGATCTATTTGTCCTCTTTTACAGTTAAAGTTGAACGTGCCATTACAGACAAGATGGTTGATGACAGAGGTCCCTGTTTGGAAAGGCATTTGAGAATTTATTTGATTTAGGCATATACTGAAACACTTTCTTTAGCTGGAGCTGTAAAGAGTAGCTGTGTGCTGTGATGTCTCTGGCTTATACCTGTTTATGTGTGTTCACTACAGGTGTGGTGCATGCCAGTAAATTAGAAAACACTTCATGGCTGCACTACTCTTAGATTTGCTCTCCTTATTTTGGCAGAATTTCCAAGATTTTTGCTCAAGTGACATGTGTATTATTGTTACTGTCTGCTGACTGTCATGGATAGTACTATTCCAAAATTAGTTAGCCAATGTTATTAGGTAAAAAATAAACAATGTGTATAACTGTATCTTACTGCCTGACAGATTGTGTACATCTATCAGTATAGAAAGGAGGAAGAACATATTTTGTTTTCATATTACAAAACTAATCCATGTTAACAACGAAGTGTGTAGCTCAGCAGTCCTCTCTAAAAATGGTATGATTGTGCATCTTTCTTTGTGCATTTTAGTGATGTTTTGGCTTAGGTTTGACTCTTCAGTGTTTTAGTGGAACGTAAAAATTAGAATTTATGTTGTTCATTATTTTTAGAGCTCAGTGGAAAGTGCAAATAACATTCATATAATGTTGATAGCCAGATAAAATTGTGAAATATTATTGATGAATTGACCTGAGATCCGGATCAGATGAATGCAATGTTTCCTTTTTACTACAGGACGTGAGTGTAGGCTGAGAAAACATAATGCTAATAGTACAATCTCCAGATTATTTTATAGCATTTTACCTTTTAGAATTGTTTTTACACTGAAATATGGAATGGTCACTAGTGTTGTAAATGACACCATATACAGGATACAAGATTGGAGAAATACTACATCTAGATCCATATGAAATTAAAATTCTGATAAAGAAAAGTACTATTTAAACAGTTCTAGAGACAGGACCTTTTCAAAGACAGAAATGAAAGGCAGTGTTTTTAAGGGAGAACCTCTGACTTATCCTCTATAAGAAAATGTGTAAGAATAGTGCATGGTTTTTATTTAAATGAGAAATACTGAATACTTATTGTGCGTGCTTGAAAAAGCAAATTGCAGTGTCCTGTCCATATATACTTACAACTGCAGTATTTCTTTTGTATATTAAACAAATATTTCAAAGGAAGGAAAAATGTACTCCACTTTATTCAGAAGAATTTTACAACAGAAAAGTGAGATTTTTAACAGCTTTTAGGAAAATAGTGCATATATTGGTTGCTTTTTTTTGATGGGCTTTTTTAGTAACATTTAAGTGTGAGCCAGTTGGAATAACACACAGCTGCAGGAAAATAATGCAAATTTTGACATTTGAGATTCAATAAATTGAAGCTTTGTTAACTTTTATACCAAAAATCTGGTATTGTGTTGTAAGCAAGCAGTGAAATTAAGAAGACTGCACTGAGTCTCAAATTGAAGCGAGTCAGGGTATGTTTGGTTTTCCGGAAGCCTGAGTATTTAAGTGACAGTTACTGAACCTTATTCTTAAGAGAACCACTACTCCTATACTTTTTTCTTTTGTTTTTCCCACACTATATATTTGGTATCTTAGACCTGAGTTATTCCAAGGCATATAAAATGAATGGAAGTCCAATTCCCATTGGAATCCAATGGAAGTTCAATATTTTCCTCCTTCAAAGATCCTAGCCTTACATGATGACAGTATCTTTTCTATTTATTTATTTAGAATCTTTAGCATTGTTACTGATTGTAACACAAAAACTTTAACAAATACACAGGGACTGTAACTTGGATGAGGAGGAGTTTGGGTATTTGAAGGAGGATGATTAAATGATCTGAATTAGTCCATGAAACATATTCGGTCTGTGGGAGGACAAAATTTGGCAATAACAGGTTGGCAGAACAGGCTAATCTGGAGCTTGATTCTGACTTCTGTTTTCAACTTTAGGGGAGGAAAAAACTCGAAGAATGCCTGTGAGGATGAGGGAGGAATGAATACCTGCTCAGGGAAGAGTATTTCAATTTGTCACTGTCACTCACTTCTTTGACCTCATGTGTGAACAGGTGGGAAGATAGGATGAAATTATAATCTAGATGGATTTATTAACAGTTATAATATAGAGGTTCTTAAAAGAGAAATTTGCTAAGATATACTTGTACTACAGTTCTTCTAGGTATACTAAGGGAATTGAATAAGTAATAAAATCCTTTGGGATGTAGTTCATTGGAACTTAGATTCACTGATGAGTTACTAAATTCAAACCAAAATCAATGTATTCTGTGATAATTATTCATTAATGATGGATTCCAGGGAACTCAAGTGCTCAAGTAGTTATTGCAAGCCTTTTTTTTTTAACTGTTCTTGAGATAGCAGGATCGGTTTATTTTTAGACAGTATTCTTCATGTCAACTCAAATTTAAATGGCTCCAGCCCACTCTAGCATCAAAATAAACATTTGTATGTATTTGATAAATATTAGATCTTTTCTTGTCTTTTGAGGTACTTATGTGTAGTTCTTTGAATTATATTTTCTGGCTCTAAAGACAGCACTTGTGTAAGGAATCAGTGTTTGATTTACTACTGGTACCATTTACCACTGATCCAGCTTTTAGAACTGGCCAGCTTCAACATCTCAAGTTTAATTTTTTTTTTATATGAGATTTTTTATTTGTAGTGAGAAATGAGAAGAAAAATTACTTACAGATGTGAAATGCTGAGAAAGGTTTCCTCTTTTACTTTTTTCTTCAGAAGCTCTAATAAGGGGTTGGTGAAGAGAGTGTGAGGAACCATAGCAGAGCTGGAGGCTCCCCTTGGTCAGGTGGATTTCCTTTTAGGAAGTTGCTAAGCCATATGGTGGATAGCTAGCACCTAAATGTGTGGAATTGTAGGAAGTATCTGATTTCCAGTCTTTAAAGATGGTGCAACTCATAGAAGTCTCTAGACCTGCGATTACCCTGTAGGAGCTTGCTGTAGAAGGAAAGATTGGAGCTAAAACTCTTAGGCAAGAGACCACAGGTTAAGGTGCCTTCAGGTCATTTAGAAAGTTTCCTCACTCCCCAACTCCCACAGAAATTTAGCTCTGCTACCAAGTTGAATTTGTACTGGTTTTCAGCCCAGGAGGGTTGGGAGGATTGGGAGTGACTGATAAAGGATGTTTCAGAGGGAGGGTGTAGTTGTACTCTGGGAGTTCTTTTAAATTTAGAATTCACTAATAAGCCTACAAGAGTGAGACTTTGCTGTCCATCACATGACATGTTGAAGGACAGGCTATGTCATTGAAAGGCAGAAGCACTTAATTTCATTTCCTAATGTGTACATCGAGTTGTAAATGGCAAAAGAATTTTGCCTTTGAGGTACAAAGCTTGTACAGAATGTAAATTAACTTCAAACTGAAATAATTCATGATTCTGAGCAAAAATAACATAGGGGTTGTTATAACCATGCTTATGAAATGCTAAACTTTAACACACAGCAATCAGCCAAAGCGATACGGCAGTGTAAAAGACTGCACACTTAATAATTTTAAATGTTACATGAGTGCGAGTTGCTTGATTAAATTTATTAGAAATGTGTTAAGAGAATTTTAAGAAATAAAGCATTTATCACAAAATGATGATTTCTTCACTTAAGCTCATTAGGAAATCACACATCAATTCATGCATAATTACAGGGGAATTTCTGCCACTCACTACAAATCATTACCACATTAACTAAAGTTGACTTAATTTATCTGTGATTTGGAAAAGGTGGTATATAAATGGGAAAATTAGCTTATACAGAGGATGAAACTATCAACATCACCACAAAGGACCTAGCCTTCTCTTGTTTGTGAGACAAAGATGCACCTTTTAACTCTTTTATATGTAAAGCATGTACTTTTGAATGAGCACTAAAGCTTTTCTTTCCATGTCAGAATCCCATATTATGGATCCAGTGCCAGGTACTTAATGAATTGTTGATAGTCAAGGCACGTTTACTTGCGCCAGACGTACTCATTGTTTTTAATGATCATTGCAGTTTGAGATTGAATTGAAAGGGTTTGGGGGAGGCTGGGCAATGGGGAAGGAACAAATTTTGCAGTGCTGGCAAGCTAGTCCCACAGCAGCAGAGCTGCATTCTGCCAACACCCACAGCATTTATGCTGCACTGTGCTTGCATTCCCACGGTGTTTATGGTGGACATAGCTCTCACGTGGCCTGTTGCACTTTTTTATTTCCCAGGCTTTGCATAACTTTGAGGATGGTGTGTAATTGATAGAGTCCAAATTCATTGTGTGGCTGGTCACCAGGTGTTTCTTTTCCAGCTAGTTTGCATGTTTTCTGTTTGTTAGTTCACAAGTACACTTGTGAAGGAGTAACTTAGGCTCTGAATAAGTACCTTATGGGCTCATCAGTCCAGGAGACATGTAGAAATGTAGTCTTTGAAACTCAGGCCTGTACATATTGAGAGAAATTGCTCTGTAACTTCACAGTCTTTCATTATGTCGTGGCTGACTTGGTTCAAGCATTTCCCTACTCTGTATTCAAGTGCTGTATCATTCTTACTATAGAAAAGTATTTATGTACAGTTATTGAGTCTAATTAGAAGGGGGGGGTTGTCTTTTTTAATCTGGGCCATTTCAGTCTCACTGGCACCTTGCCAGGAGCAATGGGCTATGTATGGGGACATGAAGGAGGGCAGAAGAAGGGATCAGGGAAATAAGATACTTTTGAAATTCACTTTGCTGTCAAAAATAACGTACCTGGAAATACACGCTAAGTTTTGTAGTGAAGTACTGATACCTTGTTTTCACCAGCCCTCCTGAGGGGTTCTTGTGTGTCCTTTGTTTGAGGTCTTTTGTATAAACTCGGGATCTGCAAGTTGAAAGTTATGCCCCTCCTTCCACATTAGTACCTCACATTTATAGACTGAAGCATTGTTTCCTGTTTCTTTCTGAATTTATCTCCTTGGCAACATGTAAGCCACTTGTGATTTGTTTGCTACTAACTTTTTGCTTCATTTATGGGCTCAAAACGAGGCTTAAGGGCTGTTATTTTCTGCATAAGATGTAATGTGGAATCATGCATTGTAAGTTCATGATTTTCAGTAGCTTTAGCATATTTTCACATTGTTTTTCACAGCCTTTAGTGAGGTAGGATGTGAAGGTTGCATGAGTTTCCTGTGCCAATGAAATGGCTTGCTATTGCCAAAAAGGGTAGTTCTGCTCCCTCCTCCTTTCTGGTTCCTGTCTGACCCTATGTTGAGCTGACTCAGCATATTAAACTGACAGAGAAAAGTTCACTTTTTTAAAAAAAAGAAAAAGCTTTCTTACCAGTGTTGCAAGTTAAAAAGTACCTCAAGAAGTCCACCTGTTTCAGTGCCTTTGAATTATGTTTGCCATTGCAATGGATGATTTTGTTATAAAAATAAATTTGACAATCTGAGATAGCTAATGCCATTTCCAGTTTCAAGAACTCCAAGGTATCTATCTACATCCTAAATTTATAGAGAAGTAATTATATCTCAGTATCTTGTTAATACACACATTGTTTATCCATTTAAAAACAAAGGTCAGAAAAGGGCTTCTTAGGCTCTGCAGCTCTTATGCTTTTTAGAGAATTTTCTTTCTTTAATCTTGGAATAGTAATTCGTAACCAAATTAGAGATTTGATATACTGAAAGAATTAGGTTCTTAATTTTATTGCAAGCAAAATTCATGCTATACAGAGAAGTCAAGTTTTAAGCTTTCATTGCTACTGGAATGTCCAGTTGGTTTTGGTTAATTTTGAAGTGGGCGTTGCATCCTCTGTAGGAAGCAGTATATCTGGCAAAGAATGCCAACTTTGGCAATGGTTGAAGACATGGTAATGATAAAAAAGAAGTGTGTGTGGGGGGAGAAATCCAAGAAAGCAATCTGAGCAGCCATTCTACTTCTGTGACAGCAGCAGTTTAGTACATTGTATCAAAATGAATGGGCTTTGCATAATTGATTTCAACATACTAGTAGCCTGAGGTCCAAGCTGCTCCAACCCAGAACTTATTAGCCATGCTACAAAGACAGGAGAAAACTCTGCAATCTGCTACAGGGGAGGTAGAGAATAGCATTGCTGTTAGAGTAAAGGCTTTAAAAGTAGGACAGAGCTACTAAGAGCTACCCCTTTTGTATATTTATTGGGGTTACTCTGTTCGTCTCATTCAAATATAATAAAAAGCTATTTTAAAGTCTTTGTGTAATACCAAATAGTGAGAATTAGAATCTTACTATTCAGTAGGTTTTATTACCTAATTCGGATGGCATCTCCGCATTAAGTGTACTAGCTGCGTTGTGAGGTATCTTGTAACTGGGATGCATTTTAAATAATCTCAGTAAAACTACAGATACAAAAATAAGCAAGATGCTCTTTTGGAATCCACTTTATTTACTTTTTGTCATGCATTCACACACTTGCAAATACTAGTTTAATTTAATAATGTTCTGCACTGGTATGAATCAACAAGTATGTTTCCTACGGCTTCCTAAAAAGAAGAGGATTATGTTCATTACAGAAGCACATATAACTATATTACAGATGGGGAAAACACTAATAGTTGGATGTAAAATTACTATGTTGAAAAAATGAGAATATGTAATTTTATTGTCCTGTTTCCTTGCAGCATTGTACAAATATGTTACTGTATGTTGTTTTTTTGTTTTGCCTCTTCTGGATAGGTACTTGTGAGTATATGGAGGGCTAGGATTCTTGCAACAGACTCCTGAGAGTAGAGTGAAATATATATTTGATAGAGGAAAAAAAAGAGATTAACTTTTCTGACTAGAATCTAAGATGGGTAGTTGCAGGGTTAGGACTGGGAAACGAGATTTGAATGAACTAATATGTTCAGTGTCAGGATTCCCAGGCTATTAGACTTCTTCTTTAGAAAACCATGACAAAGTTCTTCATTAGTGTTCGTTACGCTTCATCCAGCAATGTGAAATATTGACAGTGACTCCTTTAAATGTGAGTATTCTGCATAGATCAGCATCAAGCACCTTAGTTATGCCCTTGCTCATATAAGGAGCTAAATGGTATTAAGAAGAATATTGTACATTTATCAGTAGTGTAGTGTTTATTCTGAGAAGATCCAGAGCTGTGATTGATGGAATGAGGTTCAGTACTCTATAATTAGCAGACTTTATAACCTATTTTTAAAAAGTTTGACTAAGGAAAGTTTGAGTGAAGAGAATTCCATGTTACTGGAAATGTTTTATTCATTTTTTTTTTTATTTGCACTACTTTCACAGAATCTTCATAACCTTCATGGAACTGTAGAGGTTGCTGAGATATGCTATATTGTTTGAACAGAGACTGCCTTAGAAAGATAATGAAGTAAATCTTTGGTAATTTTTGTTTGGTCTTAGGCTATTTAAGCTTGTGACATTCTCCACAACAGAAAATTATGAACAGGTTCTTGTGACCCATTCCAATGGATGTATTGATCTATTTTAAAGTGTCTTTTCTGTTCTGGTAAAGACATCAATTTGTTTCAGAGGTTGAATTATGATTTTTGAGATTTACACAGACATTCTTGAAGGGGAAGGATATAGACCAGGTTGTAACAGCTTTAAAAATATTCCAGTACTATTTGTGTGAATGTCTGGCAGAGCCCATCCACAAAAAGTTGTGTGGCAGTTCAGCTTTGCATTGCACACTAGGTTTGACTGATAGTCAGGGGAAACCACTGTTAATAATAATAGTAATAACAACAATGACAATATGAAGGTCCTGGAGGAGTGGCTGGAAGCAGCAGCAGGCCTGCCAACTTTTTTTTTTTGGCTTGTTTGCAAAAAAACCTATGATACATGTTTTTACATTAAAATAAATACTAGGGGAAATTTTGGGTTAGTGTAATGTGCCTTTTCCTGTTTCTTCTTTTCTTTTCAACAAAGAAGGTTCGTTGGTGAAAAACCTCACCATTCCAGTAAAATCTTGATGTGGGATTCTCCCTCTGTGGTGTCCTGGATGATAAAGGGAAGCATGTGACATACAGAGATGATTTCTTAAATTGTTTTTACATCATTTCTCTGAAGTTTGTCCCTCAGAAGAGGAGACAGAAAAAACAATCAGGTTCAGTTTGGGAATGTAGGTGCCCCTTGTTCACTGTCCCAAGCACCATCAAATTATACATCAGTGGTGAGCCAGGAATCCTCAGAATGAATTGTCACAGAAACGTTGAACAAGAAGGAAACATATCCATGTTTAATTCCTTTCTGTTTTAAGTGGCTTGCTACATTTGCCCAGATACAGATGTCTTTTCCTGCTTCATCTTGGTGAAAGAGTCTTCTAAATAACCCTTTTCAAATATTTCAAAGAAACATGGGAGGAGAAATACAGAGAATCTTTGATAGGAATCACAATTTGTGCCTTCTTGAAAAGCTGGTCACTGAATCTGTTTAAAGACCTAATAGGTTGGCCTGTGTTCCCCCAGCAGAACAAAAGAGTACTGTCATAAAACGATGACAGAATTTTCAAGGGTGAGGTTTACAGTAGATGCAACAGCAAGAAAGTGGATAAAGCAATTAAAAAGCTGAGTGTGTATATTCTAATTATGAATGAAGGTAGTGTAATCTGGTGCTTTCTTTTATAGAGACTTCATTTTAAATTGTGTACAACTTTTCAAATTACAAGCATTTAGGGTGAATTTCTTCAAGCCAAGCACCTGCCTCAGGCTACATTGTGGGAGAGTTTCAAGTAAGTTTATCCATTTCTGAGAATGAGTTTAAGGAGCAAGAATGTTTTCCCTATCTTGAAATAAATGCATACCTGTATTTCTTTTGAAGCTCTAGCCTGTTTTCAAGCAGAGACTTGAAATTTGTCAGGGCATCTATCCAAGTGTACATAAAACTATGTTAAGTTCTCCATTTTTGGTCAAGCTTCTTCAAATCTAAGCTAGCTCACACAGCAAGGCAGACCTGTCAGAACCTAATGGCTGAATTCAAGGTTCACAGAAGTGTTCAGTCTTCTGACCAGCTGTAGATTTGGGGAGCAGGGAAGTACACATTTAAGTAGGAGCTGTAAGCCTGGATATGCTTGTGCGTGTTGCTCAAGGGCTGTGAAGATTCTGTGTCCACTCAGGATGCTTTGCCCATTCAACTGAATGTGCTTTATCTTTGGGCTTTGGGGTCTGAGTTGGTTGCTCCCTGTGTTTAGTATCTTCCCACTGCAGCACTGCAGTGCCAGAACTGATTTTCCCCTTGTCTTCTCAGAGCTCTTGCCATTACAACCTGAAGGAAAGCTGGCATGACTACATGCAGAGTGGGGGAGGTTGGGTGCAGGAACACCAGGAGGAGCCTGGGGAACTGGGGAAAGAAAAAGGAAGGGGTGGGAACCAGAAAGGGAAATGGAGGGGTGTAGGCCTAAGAGAAAGTAGGGGATAGTCTTTGGAGGAGGAAGGGGAACCAGTGACTGGTGTGTGGGAGAAGGGTTAGCAGGCAGGATGGGGGCAAGCAGAGCTGAGATTGAACTAAGAGTTTTAGAGAGCAGGAACAAGCAAGATGGATAGAATACAAAAAGAGGAGCAAGAACTGACATGGGTGGTTGTGAATGGAAATAAAGAGGAAGAACAGGAATTGTGGCCTGGGGAAAGTTTTTTTTTCTCCGCAAGTAGAAATTC
>WEIV01004789.1:74432-139511 GCA_013390005.1 Calyptomena viridis
TGTATAGTGTGATTTTCTGGCTGGATTCCAGCTTTTACTGGCAAACACTTCCTTCAAATTAGCTGTCTTTTAATATACTACTTTTGCAAGAACCTAGTGGTGCAAAATTTCAGTTTAAAGGAATCTATGTTGCTGAATTTTACACTTCTTCACTATGTATATTGAAAAGATGCTTGACCGCCTGATTTAACTGGAAAGAGCTGGGGGAGTAATCAACAGAATAAAGTGTTTATTCTGATTGCTAAGTACTTTGTGCCAGAAAAGACTGAATACTCTCACTTATTTTGCACAAAGTTAGATGCTGGTGCTGTGCTACTGTGTAAGCAACCATTATGCATCCACAACAGAAGCTTGCAGAAACAGCCTTGGGGATTGCAGCCATCTTTATTAAGAAGAGGAGAGTTGCAATCTTTTTCATGGTTTTGTCTATGAAATCTTGCAGAGATATGCTGGAAAGGTTTGAAAATCTCATGATGCAGGATGATGCTTGTGATAGTGATCAGGGCTTATCTATAGTGCTGCTTACTTGGAGAAATTAAGCTCAAGATACGGCGCAGACTGCTTATGATAGCATCAAGATGCAATTAGTTGTTTCTCACAGAGACCATCGAATCCTATGGCAAATTCAAATTGGATCATTAGAGCTGTACAAAACCATAGAGCCACAGAGTATCCTGAGTTGGAAGGAACTCACGAGGATCACCAAAGTCCAGCTCCTGGACCTGCACAGGACAACCTCAAGAATCACACCATGTGCCTGAGAACATTTTCCAAATGCTTCTTGAAATCTGGCAGACCTGGAGCTGTGACCCCTTCTCAAGGAAGCCTGTTCCAATGCCCAACCACACTCTGAGTGAAAAACCTTTTCCTAAAACCTAAACCTCCTCTGACCAGCTTCATGCCATTCCCTCAGGTCCTGTCACTGGTCCCCAGAGAGGAGAAATCAGTGTCTGTCCCTTTGTTTCCCCTTGTGAGGAAGTTATAGACTGCTATGAGGTCTTCCCTCAGTGTCCTCTTCTTCAGGAATCGATACAGAATATGAGCAGAATAATCATAACAGCAGAATGGGAACATGAATTCACCTTTGTGTTTTGCCATATTTTTCAGGAGCTTTATTAAATACAGGCTTACAATTTCAGATGATGTATGCCATCCTCTTTGAAATTCAAGGCCTTGTAAATTTATCTTAGGTTAGACATCCCAAATGAAGACACTCAGATACCAATGTTCCTCTTACTTCTCAGGGCTGGGAGAGGTGGGATATGGTCTTCCTTTACTTGCAACACTATTATGTCAGTCTCTTTGGGCCTTTGCATTAATCAGAGGTTTCTTGTACATTAGTCCATCCTGGACAGGTCTCTTGCTTTCTTTAGTCTAATGACTCCTTTTTTCCTTCTTCTCACAAAACCCCTGCCTGCCCAGAAACTTCTTTGCAGGGCATAATTTTCAGTCCTTTGGATTCTAGATAAGCAAACTGGGGGAAAAATAACCTAAAGCAATACTGAATTATAGAAGTTAGACAGAAGGTTTTGATTATGGTGGTCTATTTTCCTGTTTGACAGAAATACGTTCTTGAAGTGAAGTGTATCTCACAGCTTAGAGGGGTTTGGGGATTGCTATTTGCATTTGGTAGAACTAGACACATCCAAAACTGTGCAACTGTTCTCTACTTAGCCGAGAATAATGTTATTAAAAGAAATAGTAGATAAATTAGGAAATTAACATCCTGTTGCCAGGTCAACTATGTTTCTTATTTATAAATATCAGTGTGTGTATGAGAAGGATAATATGTATTGAAGACAGACGAGCTGCAAGCTCTTTATAGCACCATGGGAGGGATGCTTGTAGAAAATAATGCCTTTAGCGACAGTGACCTAAACCCTTCATTCTCTTATCGCTCTGTGTACATGTCAGTGAGAAAGAGGGAGAATTATTAGAAGGATCAAAAGGCAAAATTCTCTTTCTTAATTAACTGTATTTCAGTTTCCTGAGGACACACACAATGGATTTCTGTGTTTTCTCAGATTTCAGTGGTGATGAGAGACAGTGGATCAAAGCTATTGCTTCACTTCAACTGCCCTCAATTTCTTTGTGTTTATAGTAGGTGATTTACTGCCTTTCCAGGTTTTGACTTTAATCCTGTAAATATTTTTTTTAGGGTTTCATTACTAATCATCTTGTGAAATATACTTGCTATGGAAAAAAAAAAGAGAGAAAATAAAAATAAAAGAAAGTTCAGGGGTTTTTTTCTATTGTATCATCAGGCAAAATATTGTGTTGTTATGATGAAAAAATGTAGTGGTCATAGTTTTTCTTCTTTTCAGGCTTGGAAAGTGTATTGGAAGTGCAAAGAGCAGTGGTTCACCTGTGTGTGAAACTGTGATGTTTTAAATAGAAGGTTTAATGTAAATCACTTGCACTATTAAACATAAAAAGTGTTTATGTGGGGGGTGTGCCCTGTATTCTACTGGCACTGATTTTTGGAAAATTAGGTATGATTCTAACTCTCTTTTCTTGTTCTCCATGATCACAAGGGCTAGCAGTTCTGTGGTGGGAAAAAATGTGCTCATGCTTGAAACACGCAGTGCATGTCTCTTTTCAGCAGGTATTCTTGCAACCTATTGAGAGTTGTACAGAGGGACTCCAAAAGGATTATCTTTCAGTCCTTTAAGTATAGTGATACAAACTAAGATAACATTTTTAAAGTGAGGTTTAAAAGTTAGACTTCCCAATTTGTGCTTTTTTTTTTTTCCTTCCTGCTGGGTATCCAGCAGTTCTTGTTTTAATCTGTGGACTACTACTAGGTGCTCAGCATTTAAGAAAATCAGAGCACTTACTTAAGTGCCTGTGTGCTGATCTAAGTCTGACAGGCACCCAGTTTTGAAAGTCTTGCCTACTGGGTGCAATGTGGGTGGTAAAGAAATTTTAGTTTGGTTTCTTGGGGCTGCAAGATGGAACTATTGATATAAAACACTTCTTTTCTAGATGGCAATAATTTTATGAAAAATGGCTGGTTTTTTTCTACTCTAGTGTGTTTCCTTTTTCTTCCCTTGTTTCATAAGACATTCTTCGTGTGACTGTGGGGAAATCAAGCCTGAAGTATTGTTGTATCATGTGTTACAGCTGCTTCCATATCAATTTCTCTTCTATTTGCGTAAGTCAGAACAGAACTGAAGTACTCTTCTTTCCAAAGAAGATTTCAGTTTTGTTGAGAAGGAAAAGAAAACCAACAACTTGCCTCACAGGCTTAGAAACCCGTAGTTTCATCTTTACAAAAACACATTAAAAAACAAAGGAAAACAATGGCTTTTGCAGAGATTGTATAAGAGAGAACCTTGGGGGAACCCAAGGTATTTTATTATTTCTGAAATGCAAATTGCAGTGAAAAAGGGACATTTTTCTGCCCTGTCTTTTTTTCTTTCACCCAGCTCTGAAGGTAACAATGCAGTGTTTTTCTTCTGTTTAGGGATAAGCATGTGATTGACATTAAGCGTTTGAGTTTGTCTTTTATCTCATACAAGTACTGTTTTCCCTCTCTCTGTTCACTTAAGTCATGTTGTGTATTTTATGCAACCTAGAAAAATGTCTGTGTTCTTAATCTTGTTATCTGCTTTCTCAGCATTTTTTCATTTTTCAGTTGCCTATGGAAGTGGAAAGGTTAAGATAGAGTAACTGGTCTCTGTGATGGAAGAATCTTTCTTTGTAAAACTGCTACTTGCATTTCCTCCTCAATTTGCCTATTGTTCAATACACTTCAGCCTTAGGATAATCACATATTAGGTTACTTACGACCTTCTATTCTTCCACAGATGCATCTAACATGTTCATGGAACTGCATAAAATTATGGTGTATGTAGGCAAGATTTGGCAGATATGCTAACCCATAAAATATATGACATAATATTATTATTTGGAAAATATGAACTGGCATAAGTTATTTAACATAGAAGGTGTCATGGAATTATCCAATTGTCTTTACTGACTTTGTTATAGCTGTGTGTGTACACAACAGCACATTACTGATGCATCAGATTCTTTGTTTTGATACCCAGAAGTGTTGTTTGGTCTTTGATTTGCATCCCTGTGTTCTGTCACACTCTATTATAAAGCTTTGGGTAAAGAATGTTCCCAGTAAGACAAATTAGGTCTGCAGACTGTATGCTTTTACTAATTATTTTCAGATCCTCTGTTAGATGGATACTTTTCAGGTTGGTCTTACTCTTATGTAAAATTGTCTTGATAGATGAATAGCTCAGAGCAACATCTGTAATTTATGGATATAGAAAATGCATGCAGTCTCTCACTGTCTTTACAGATGTGCTTTAGGGCAAGTGAGATATTCAGATAATAGAAAGGGGGAGTGTTAATAAATCTCAGTCAGGAAGACAATACTTACATCTCTTCTTTAAAATAAATTCAAAACTGAATTCCAAATTACATTTTTAAGCATCATTGGTGCTTTTTTTCTTCATACTATTGCTATTGTTAAATTGAATGCTAGATAATATGTTTGATGTGTAATTTAAAAATACAAGTAATTAGGTTGTGATATTTGTTTTCCAAGACAGAACTAGTAAATCACTCAGACCCCATAAAAATGTAGACTAGTGCTTTTGATTACTTGAGCTGGAGTCATTTAAGTTTCTATCGGTACTTGTTTCAGAATTAGAGAATCTATTATATTGGGAAAATGACTGCTGCAGAATTAATAACATTATTGCAATCTGTAAGGACTGTGAAGAAAATGAACAACATAGAAATTGCTGCTTTGGAACAGAGCAGTGATCCGTACAGTCTTGTATCTTGTCTCTGACAGTAACCAATATGTGATGATTCAGAGGAAGAAATACATGCAGCCAATTGTCTTATAGTGTACCACAGAGGGAAATTTCTTTCTGGCCTCCGATGGTGCTCAGTTTATTCCTTAAAGCATGAGGATTGATAGCCATTGTAAATTTTACCTTAGCTAGTGTAACCAGATTGGATTGCTCCTTGTCCGTAACCTGCCCTTCACCCGGCCTTCAAGGAATTACAGTCCTGTCCCTTATTGCTGGATTCATAGCTTTTACCTTTGCTGTTTTATGCAGATGCAATAATGCAATTCAAGGACTTGTGCCACTATTTTATATGATGTCACACACTGTTGTTTTTTTCATCAATAACAAGCTGGTTCAATGCTTTTAGTTAAACTGAAAATGGATACTTTTGTGGAGGGCAGAGCAGATACTACACTCACTCTGGGCCAATTCACTGCTAGCTGTGTCCTCTTCTGAACACGGGAGCCTTGATCATGGAAAACGTTGAAGAATATGCCTAGAACTGAGGCGCTAAGACTTTTGTGTCATTGTGGTGGCCTGAAAGGATCAAAATTGGGTTTGGAGCATTACCACATGCTACAAATCTTGACCTCAGCAGCCTCTGAAGACTGGTCATTCTGTTCTTTCACTTCCTACATTCCTACACTGAAGTGTAAAGTGCTGTTAGAGAAATTAATATTGTTCTATTGCAGTGCATATGTGACATTTAGACAAAAACTTATGAAAGTTCCTTGGCTCACCTGTAAGAGAAGCAAACACCAAGTTCTTTGTAGTAAGCCTTGGTACATTTAATTTGTTGTGCACCCATCTAATAAAACCCTGTAGTCTGAGAGAAGTTTTGCAGACAAAAACTGACCTTATTTTAGGCTGGCACTCACAATGCAAAACAGCAGAGGCTTTTGAAGCTGCTTGCACTGATGCTGCTGCCCTTCAAGTTCTTCTTGGGTACAATTATTTTGATAAATGACAGCACTGCATGTCTTACTGGTTTGTGCATTGCCTTTTAGCAAGTCCTTCCCTGTGTCCAGAGAAAGAAGAACCTGCAACAGCAGTTATGCAACTATTGTCCTTCTTGTCTTGGCCTCTGTGGGTGCCGGTCAGTCTCTGACATCATAGATAATGTTAAAAAAGCAGCAAGTCGTTATCACAGGAAGCAGATTTTGCTCAGCAATTTGGAAACTTATCACGAGGTGCTGCCATTCAGCCTTCCAAATGTATGCTCCACTGTCATTTTGTTCCTCCTTGACAGAGAATTAAACAACTCATGTCTCCTTGCCAAATGACCAGTCAAAGCCAGGGAATCTGGGTTTCCTGAATTACAGGGGAACATCATAACAATCTTGGGAGAAAAAAATTCGCTTTGTCACTGAAGGAAGAGGTCCCAATTTGTTTTATATTCCTTCAGTATTACTGTTGATGAATCTTCTGGAGGGATCATCTAGGTTTTAAATCAGCATGAGGAAATAACCCTTTTGTTGGTAGGTAAGTGGTAATGTGTCACGTGGCCAATCTCTGAACCTCAGCTGGTTGAATCTAGCAGAAATTGTCCTTGTCAGGCTGTATGAGCTGGCACATTGCCTCTTCCTTTAGAGCAGAGTCCAATTCTACCAGACTGAGGTAGCTGAACACTCACTTGAAGTAGTGACATTTTGTCTGTTAGTGAGGAAGTCTTTCCTTGTCCTATGAAGAAAGGGACTTGTGGTGGTGATTTGCTGCTGCCTAAGCCTTGGAAAAGGTTTTTGTCATCCTGGACTTCCATAGGCAGGGTTGGTCCTTATGAGCTTGCATGTTCATGTCCCCTCACTCCATCTTTCTATTCTCCACTGAGAAACAGGACACTCTGGCTACAGAGAGGGTACTTCAAGTGAAATTCCTTCTGATGAAACTTTTAGGTTTTCTTCTCTAATACTTCTCCTTTCTCTCAGCCCATATTATGGTTCCCAGCCCATACTGGTTCCACAATGGGGCATCTCACTTGGATCCATCTGGCTGTGCAGCTGCAAATCTGGATGCAGAAGTCTCTGAGATCAACGTTGCAGAGGTACAGTGTTCATTTGCAGCCATGCTATCTGACAATGGGAAATTAGTGGGTTTTTTCAGAAAAAATGAGGCTTTGTATACCAGCAGATGAAGTGGAAAATTCTGCCAGCTTAATTTCAAATCACAGATTTCCTTACACTTCTTGGATCTTCCATCTGGGTCCACAAAACATGTTTTTAATAATGCATAGGTATGATTCCATGGCACTGCAGTCAGTGAACTGTGTACCTTGGGGTAAAAAAAATCAGTTTGGCATGGTTTAAAGGTGGGATGCAGAGACAAGATTTAAAGACAAGAAATAAGAAGAAACCAGCTCAGTGATTATTGATATAGTAGACTAACATTAGATGCAAACAAGAAAAACACTCTGAAGCCTTCAGTTTGCAAATCATTGACTAAATAAATCCAACATTTCCATAAAGCTCTTGCTTTTCCTCTTGCTCTGTGATACACTTTACCTTAGTCTTAACTGCCTGACATTCCTCCTCATTTTAATTACCTTTTCTTATCTTCGTTTACAAGTTCCAAAATCCAGAGATCCCCAGGCCACAGTTTTAAGAAGAAAGCATGTCTTTATATTGAATAATGTGGATAAGCATGAGGAGGCTAATGTGAATCCAGGACTTTCTGCAAAGTCTCACAGTTCAGCTTTTTAGTAAGTCTTGGTACGTTCTGGCTGGGCTTTCGTACCATGGATGAATGACAAAAGAGATGTGTGGGGTTTTTGAACTCTCAGGCCACATCATGGGTTGGAGGCATGTCCTGCAGTGACAATTATTCAGCTGGAGCAAGACATGCCTGTCCCTACCTACCACTCAGTTGAGCTGCCTTTCCTTCACTTTGAAGGAGCTGGGGAGAAGCTGCTGTGTCCAGAACCATCCCGGATTGTGGGAACTGCTGGCAGTGTGTTCAAGGGACTAGGAAAAATCTTTAAAACTCTAAGGTCCTCTTGCTAAATCCTTGTCTACTTCAGGCAAATGAAGATGAACAAAAATCTTCCTTGCTAGTCCCACGCAGTCTTTTAGACCCTGTTGACCTCAGCCTCTGATGATGTTGCTTTGACTCAATAGCCCCTCCTTGTCATGGAGGCAAATTCTTGTCTCTGGTGTTAGGAAATTTCACAGTTCCCATTGACCTTAGGGTTCAGCTCTGCCACAGGAGTGAAATGCTGCAGGTCAGCTGTGTGATTGCATCTTTGAGCTATCCAAAGCAGTGGCCTCTTGGCCCACCTGTTCAGCAGTGCTGCAGGAATCCCAGGGCAACAGCAGCTCCCACTACATTTCAGAAAGCTGCCTGAGCAATACCTCCCATGACTCTTCTAGCTTCAGAATAAAATGGTGGCATGGCATAACTGCAGTATTCTTGCAGGGCTTAGAAAGGGGGCCTAGTGCAGGGGTGCTGAACGAGTTAACATATGCTCGTGGACGGGTTTTTCAGAATGAGGCAGGGAAATTTTCTGCTAGGTAGAGTAAGAGAGCTGCTGTTTTGCATCATGTCCCAATCAGAGCTGTGAGAAAGAAAAGAATAATCTTTCTCTCACTGATGCATATTAACCTCCCTTTCCAGGGATGGGACTCATGCAGTGGCAATGTCTGGATGTTGCAGATTACCCAGGAGAGCATGTATTGTGCAAGCATCAAGTTTCAGCAGTGCTGGATTTTGTTTGGGATTTTTTTTTCATGCAGTGTAACAGCCATGCTAAATCGATTTACATGAGCCCTGGAAGCTGTTCAATGGGAAGAAGGCTAATTGTCCCTTCAGTCCTCTCCTGTCCCTGTGTGCATCCAGGGAATCTCAGACCTCCCGATAATCCCAGAAACACATTCACACTGTGAGATATGATTTGTGTTTCATGGCCAAAATGGTGTTCATTGTAATCTTCCCTACACGTGTACTCAAGAGGCCAAACTTAATTTTTCTTTGGCTTGTGCCTGAGTGCTATTGAATGGACTTATTGTGCAAAATAATCATGAGTGTCAGTCTCTGGTTTTTCACCTCAGAAATTAATAGTACTTTCTTGAGACAATCTCCCTCAACTGTCAAAGCCATAATTTTGCTGAGCAGGTCAGCCTGCAGCAGGTTTGGGGACCAAGCTGCTCTGTGTAGGTGCGATCGTGGTATCAGGCCCAGGCAAGCTGAACTAAGCACACACTGGAATTTGCTGTCAATGTTAAACGTCCTTTCAGGAAAATGACTGACTTCAATTCTCTTTTGCCTTTTTTTAATTCTATGTGGCAAAAATACATCTGTGTGAGTAGTTACCACCTGCCAGAAACTCTCCTTCAGGAGAAACAAAGCAAACCCACCCATCCCCAGCACAGTTGCTATGTGCTATTAGAGTCAGCCTAGATTTGATGCTAGTTGATAGTAAGAGGGTGCTGTGTGACTCTAAGTATTTCTTGTTAATACTGAATAAAGGAGAGACAGACATGTTAGTGCTATATTTAGTATTGAAATATGGACAGCATGAAGCTACTTTCCTTAACCAAGTTAACTCATAATAATATTTAATGTTAATGGCCAGATATATGTTAAGAATGTGATAATTTAGGAATTTGTTTGTTGCAAAGTTTATAAACCAGGCTTCCTAGCTAGGTAGTTAGGAAACATGTGTGCCATGCTTCGTCAACTGTGCTGATAGGGGAAGTCTGTTACATCTGTTCTCATTAGTGCCTTGGATATTTTTTAGGAATAAGCAGGCTTTGGGAAAAAAAACAACAGTTCAGACATTATACACAGTACTTTGCTTCATTATCCTGGAATGCTTCTAGAGAAGGTCTGCATATCTTTTTATTTGCTACTTTGTCTTTATTTGTCAGTGTCATTCCCTAAGACATGTTGTCAGTATTCCTGTGGAAATGTCCTCTAATGCAATGAAAGCATTAGCACAAACTAATCTCTTCTAAATTGCTCTTCACTGCTTTTGATTCCTGAAATGTGATAAAATGAATAAAATTGCAGGCTTTTCTTGCTTCTCTGGTATTCCACGGATACTGTTATTATTTGCTTTATTTATAAGCACATGCAGGCCAGCACATTAACACACATACAATTGAAAGTGTCAGCTTGAGTCTCTTACTGTTGCAAGCTATGATGTATCAAGCACCACGATTAATATAGTGACTGTTTCCTAATGGATAAGACACCTTGAACACTTTCTCCTTTTGCCCCCTGTCACTGCAGCACTGGCAGGCATCAGTAGGGCATAAAATGCATTTTAATCTGAGGCCTCTTTGGTGGGATGTAGTGGCATTGTATCTGTTGATACTGTGCATTGTATCCAGCAGCTTCAGTTGGTTTTCTTAGCTTCAGATTCTCTGATTGGCTCTTTGCAACCAACTTGTTCTAATACCTGAGAAACCACTGCTAATTTTCAACTCACTGGCCAGTTTATACCTTTTTTAATTCTATTGTCAGCTTTTTTTCCCCTGCAGATAACATCCCAGTTGTCTATCAATCTAAACATCTCATCTACTCTGTCCTTCTCTTGTAAGATGTGTCGTTCTGAATGGTTGTGCCAGCACTGATGAAAACATTATAACCTGCAGTTTTTGAAAGAAAGCCCTTATGCAATGGTATTAATACTTTTCTATCTACAGAAAATGCCTTGATTGATGCTTCTTAACATTACATTTGTCTCTTTCATAGCTGAATCTTATAGACCATTCATTCTTCACCTCAGTAATTTCTTATTGATGAACTCTCAGCCTCTTGCAGTTGTTTTTGCAGTCAGTTCCCAAGTGCAGAATCACAATATTTTTTTTGTTCATGTGGGACTCATTTCACATTTCTATTGTTGTTGTCACTGAAGAAATCCACTTCTTTTGGGATAGGTGTTGCGGTCCTCCTATAATTTTGGCAACGACACCCCACAACACCGACTCTCATTAGTCCAGCTGTTCATACCAAGGTTATTAAAGAAAATACTAAACTAGATTTATCCTCCAGTAGCCAAGCTCCCTGATGTCTGAAAGTCTTCCCCTTAGTGCTTTTTGTTGCTGTTTTTCCTTTGCCTGGCTGCCTACCCACTAGCTTTCTAAACTGACAAATGGTTTCCACTGGAAATGCTTTGCTGAAATCTGTCTGTATAAGACTGACTGAACTTCTTTTGTGTTTGTCTAAAACATGGAGTACTTTACCATGTCAACCTGGAAAACTCTTTGAATTTTAGTCCATGTTGTCTTTGGGCCCATGTCACTCATTAATCTTCCTTTCAAAATTTGTTCTAAATTCTCCCGTAGTCCTGAGATCAAACTTACAGGACTGTATTAGTTCATATTATTTTCCTAATCTTAATGTAGGCATTACATATACTGTTCTCCAGGCAAATGATATCCCTTCTAACTGGATAGACTATTATGAAAATACTTGCTACAAGACCATAGCAGACAATTATTTCTATGACGTATCATTACTATGGAGCTGTGAAAATAAAAAGTGTAGTTCATTTTAGCTTTATTTTGTGAAGGAAATTTCTAATCACGGTGAGATGAGAGAGCTCAGTTGTGTGCAGTGGGTGAGAAATTTTAGGCTGTTTTTGTTACTTAGCCTTTAGCCTTTTTAATGTATGCATTGGTTTTCATTGCACTGGATGTTTATAAAAACAGATCTTCTTGGAATAAGAGTGGTAACAAGATAAATAATACAGTAGTTTCCATTAAAATGAAAAAAATCAACCATTGTCTTTTTATACAAGAATAGAAAATTACTTTGGTATTTCACTTCTCACCAGCTGAGTTGGTAATAGCAACTGAGAAGCATTGAAATAATGTTCTTAAAGAGCTGCTTTCATTTTGACAGGGCTGTCTTTTCCTTGCATTTTAACAGTTCTTGAGCAGTCAACAACTATCTTGAATGGGACCTGACATGGCAGTACATGTTATAATCATGTTATAGTCTTTTTTTTTAGCATAGAGAGTATGATGATAAATTATGCCGGCTATGTGTTCATTCACAAATTGTGGTCAGCAGAATGTAGTCTCCATGTCAATCTAATTTAATGACTTCACTGGGAAACACTTTTTTTTTAATTTTAACTCTCTAACTTCTTTGCTTGATGATGAACTTAATCTTAGAAAGGCAGAATGCCATCTTCTGAATTGAAATTAGGATAATATTTGGTCAAGACCTGTTTACTTTAAAAAAAACCAACTGTGGGCTATCTAATAAACCCAAGCAATGGTGGGGAGCACTGCGTTACATTAATTTTTTTCCTAGTGCTATTATATCAGTGTCCCATGGGATTAGGTGGGGCCATTGCTGCTCATGAACTAACGCGGAACAGAGAACGTGTTGTGCTGAGTCACTGGTAGTCCATCCATGAAGGTGTCTAGTAATATGCTGTCAGGGAAGTTACTGCCAGGTGGTCCAACTACGGACCAAAGAACATTCTCTGTTTTCACTCCATCTTCCATTTTAGTTTTCAGTTTTCCGCATATGGATTTCATGGATGATGGGTCTGTTTAAGAGGCAGTCAGACTTGTTCCAGCTTAACTGTGCACATGGATAGAGTAAGCAAGATTTGGCCCATTTTGGTTCATCTTATTGTGCTTTGTATAAATGTCCTTGAGTCAGAGAATCTCCACATTTAAAAACTGTCCAGATCAGCATTTGCATGTTTTTTCTTTTTTTTTGAGCTTAAAAAAAAGATAGGAAAAGACGACAATAAAATCCTAAGTATGGTTATCAACTGAATTGCATTGTGTGATCAACTCTGTGATAATAAACACTTCTAAGGGAAATGTATAGGCTTTGTGTAAAAAAAGGTGAAAAAAAAATGATTTATAATAACTTCTCAGTCCCCAGTTTTGCACTGATGGCGAATAACAAATAGTAAAAAAAATCCCTTGGCTTTGTTGCCAAATGACAATGCAGACCTTATGCACATATTTAATACATTTTTAAATAGAAGAGGCTGTTGGATAAATGCGTGGTCCAGTATTGCAGTCACACACAGAATGGACAGCTGTACTATCATGTCCCTATCAGTAATGCAGAATTTACATTTGCATCGGACACTAATATAAATGTCTTTACATTTTCCCTTTGCTTAGATATAAAATGATTTGGGTAATGGATTCTTTATTACACTATGCCTTGTGGCTGTGCAACTCATTTAATCTGGTACCTTGCCTATTGTTTTCTATGATAGGTAAGAAGATTGTAGAGTGTAGAAAGTTGTAATTTAATAAAATTTTTGAAACCTTGAAAGGTGTTTTGCCTTCCAGGGATCTCCATCTGAGTTTAAATATTTGTATGACTTTGCAGCTTTGTCGACATGGACATGTAGCTTTTCATCTGTTTGGGTATTGCACGTGAGGAAGAATAGAATAAAAAACTATGTTAAACGTTTTTTAAATTATTTTTGAAAGATTTCTAATTCTCTTAAGGCAGCCTCTAAATGTTCATGCTTTTATTCCCCCTCAGAGGTGACCAGCCATTAGGTGTTTCTTGGCTGGATCCCATACTTCATTTATAGATACAAGTTATCTAATGGTAAGCAAAATGAAGAGGAATTGCCTGTAGACCTTGTAGCTTTTGTGTAAAACTTAAAAAGACTTTAAAGTACAAGGAAGTGTTAGTGCTGGGCATCCAAAAAATGTACTGTACTGTTGCACTCTGACAAGTACCTAATGGTCCAGATAAGCTTCATAATGTGATGTTAGACTTCCCTGCTTGTCTTGGGACCAAGGACCTGTCAATAGGTTGCAATTCCTTTTGGTACTATAATATGTTGTTACAGAAATGTGGTAAGTATAACTGAGCATTGTTGAAGGTAGAGGTGAATTTACCCTCCTATATCAATCTTTCTCTGCAGGTGTTTTTCCATATTAGTTGTAGGAGGGACAGATTCTCTGAATGAGCTAAGTCGCATAAGATCACAGACCTCATTCAGAATCAATTTGCAAGTCTCAATTTTTATTTAAAAAAACAAACAGACAAACAAAACCACCAAAACTCGCCACTTCTGAAAAAAACAAAACCAAAACCAAATTCCAGGTGTACTTTCATAAAACTCAGGAGAGTTGGTTCCCTATCTGTTTAGCCTTTTAAAGGCAGTATGGTAAGTTGTTATTTTCCCCAAATCGCAGTTCTTTGATTGTGCACCTGCTGGGTGGCAGCTGAAACTTCTGTGTTTCTGGCTTGTGACACTGCATGAGCCAGAATTCCTGTAGCTGCAAAGCTTGCAGCTTCTTGGTGCTGCAGTTCCCACACTTCTCAGCTGCAGAGTAGTCTAGCAGCATTGATTTACTTGAAAGGAAATCCTGAAAATCCTGTTTGGTAGGAAACACAGATAATTTAAATTTTTATTCCTTTAGGGAGCAAATGTTCCCTAGTTATGTTGTAAAGATTGTTATTGTTTGTGGAGTAGAAACATGAGAATTCCTGCCTGGTTGTGCTCTGAAGTCCCTTAGATGACTTTTGGAAATCATACTCTAAGTATTTGGCTGCATTAAAAAAGGATCACAAGTCGAGAGCAGTTATTGCCAAGTTTTATTTGGCAAGGAGGAAAATAATGTATTGATGAGTTAAGTTTGAACTTTTGCTTCATTTTACCATTTGTGATCATTATTATTGCCTACACTAGAATAATTCTCAGTTTGGCCTGTGCTGCAGCTATTATGTTCCATCTCAGTGTTGGAGAGATGCAAATGTACCAGGCAGAAAAATACCATCTCAACTCAATCCATGTATTACTACATCAAGCAAAAATTTGTGATCTATCAGTATAAGAAAATTTACTTGGAAAAATGTTTTCTATCTGCTTATCTTGGGTGATTTCATGTCTATGTCTCATTACATCCATTCAGTGCTTCAGAAGAAACAAGAGAGTGGCATGTGGTGTAGTGCAGAGAAGGCCCTTGTGCCTGCTGATGCATTAGCTGTATCAAATAAACCTCCACTGATTTTACTAATACAGTGGTGAAAATGATAGAAGCTGCCTAAGGCCCTTTGTGTTCCTTTGGAGTAATGGTAACATTGGTGGGAGCTTGCAATAGCAGAGCAATAGGAGGAAAATGATAGCCGGATAATGTAGTAGCTGCTGCTTACTAAATAAAATAGGGAAAGACACCAAGTGCCTTGTGTTCTGTGTTTCCAGTTTGGTAACTGCAGCACTTGAAGTGTTGTAGCTGTGTGAACAAAATGTTAACATCAATTTGAAGAGTGTTTTAGATCATACACCTTCAATGTTCAGCATAAAAGCTGAAGAGACAAATTCCACATCCCTTCACTTCTATGTGCTCCTCCTTCTTTAGCTGTCCTTGCTAAGTTCTCTAATTCCCCTGCCCTCCCTCTCTGAGTAACGCATCACACCTCTGTTGGTTTTTTTGTGCCTTTCTGCTAAGGATATTGTATTGTCTTCCTATGGCTGTTAGTGATGTGTCTTAAATCTTCTTTACGGTGTTGCTTTGCCTGTTAGAAAGCAAAGTATTGACAGTGGATACGGTGCAGCTTTGTTTGAAGTGGTAATTCAATATGAAGCAGTATATTGGAAGGCAGAGTTGCCAAGTGCCTGAGAAGGAAGTGGAAATTTTAGTATTTTTATGGTCTTCTGACACCATTTGCTTGGGAAAGTAGAAGGCATGGGAAATCTACCATTGAGAAAGAAGTTCTAAACAAAGTGTTGGTTTACAGCAAAGCTCCCATTTGCAGGCCAATAGAAAAAGTAAAAACCTCAAAAGCCACTCTGACTTCAGTTTCCAATAAAGCTCATATTCAATTATTTCTGGTTTCCAGTTTCTTTGACAGCTCATCATCAGTCCCGCCTCCACACAATTTTAAGATCCTGTTCAATAAGCAGAACAAGTATAAACATGGTTCTGTACTCGTTATCCTGGTCTGGGGAGGAGGGGAAAGAAAGGAGTGGATTAAAAAACATGGAAGGGCAAAACAGCATGTTCAATGGGGTGTTTTAACAGGACAGATCACTTTTCCCTTTAAATGTAGAGTGGCTTTGAAATTCTTTACTCTGGTCTGTTCTGGCTAATGCTAGGTTCTTTTAATTTTTCTTTTCCCAGCCTACATTCCCCCCCCTCCACAAGCACTGCTGACTCTGCTCCCTCCTGTTTCTTCCTTGCCTACGCTCTCAGAGCATCATTGGCTCCATGCCTTACTCAGCCAGGATAGTTTCATGAATACTGCATACTGTTCAAATGCTCATGTCTGATGTGCAAAGTTCTAAATTAAATGCTTCAGTAGATAGAAACTGTGGGGGGAATATCACAAACCGGAGTCAAGAAAATTGCTGTGTTTTCTAAAGAGAAAAAACACATTGAAAATAGTCATTTGTAAATGACACATATGCCTAGGGAGTGAATCATATGTGGCGTTCTAAAAACCAAGATTTATCATAAAATTCATGTAAAAATAGGGAGCTCAAGTTTATGTGTTTAACCCCCACTTCTGGGGCAGTCCAGCTGTACCTCAAACATTGCTACTAATGCTTGTCTAACCTTTTCAGGCAGATTTCTGTTACTAAATTATGCAATATCCCTCAGCAGCTGGTGTTTTCTTATGCCCTTGAACATAGAGGACATTTTACTTCTTCCTGTGCAGCAGCACTTCATATACATGTTATATCTATATATATATGTTATCTGAGTTCTCAGTCTCTCTCTTCCTCACATGGAGCATCTCTCATTCTTTCAGCATTTGCTTAAAGAACCTTCTAGCCAGACACTGCTCATTCTTGTTTTCTCACCTCTAAATTCTAAGTGGTGTACAGTTAGTGAATTTTTTTTTTTAAATGTAGAATCCTAAACAGAAAAAACTACTTTAGAGGAGGTTTGTTAGCTCTTAGTGCTGTAATGGTTAGGAGGTTTGTTTTTTCTCCTAACAGTGTGACAGTGTTGATTGGTGTTTGATTTCCAAGCCATTTTAACCCCCCAGGATGTCTTCTGTCTCCTGGCCAATCATCCGGTATTTGTCTAGTTGATTGTTGTGACCTTCAGCTCACTAACAAGATCTGAAGTGTAACACTTAGTGGTTGTCTTTAGTAGGGCACATCCTATTTATTTCAGACCACTTTTCCATTTTCTTGGGTTTGTTTTGGATTCTAATCCTGCCTTGTAATACACAGCAAGTGTATTACATCATCCAAGGCATTGATGAAATGACTGTTCACTGTGAGTCTCAGGAAGACAAGGAACTACTAATAACTGTCCTTCAAATACAATTTTTCAGCTAGGAATGTGCGTGCTCTATTTTGCTCATATTCCCTTTGGTTCACTATGGAAGTGAGGTAGGCCAGGGTATCATTGATAGGTTTTCTGATAATGTCATAGGAGTTTGAATTGTTGTAATTTGTCTTGGCTGCTACTGTTCACCTTGCTATCTTCTCCATGTTGGTAGAGCAAGAAGTCTTTGTTGTTCTCTAACCTTGCCAGCAATCACAGAGTGTGCACTGAAGTCTGATTCTCTCTGTTCTTTTCCCACTCTTTGTATCTGCCTTTTTCCAGTCTTTATCTCTTCATCTTCCACAAGTTCTTGAAGACTTTTCTTGAAAACTTTTCTCACCTACAATATTGTCGTCATTGCTTATATCAGGCTGACACTTTTTACTTACATTTTCTTGTAATTATTTGCTTCTAGGTGTTGGATATTGTACAAGAAAATGTCAAAATTTCAATTAATATATTCTTTGCAACTACTATTACTTCCCTCCTCACATTTAACAAAGCTGTTCTTTGATAGCTTTTTGAGATGAAGACTGTTGTTCTTTTCAGCTGTTTTGGATGAGCCTTTTCTATTTTGTTCTGGAGACTTGGGACCAGGTTCTGACCTTACCTCAGTATCTTCAGCTGTCAGGAGACAAGATCTTCAGTCAGAATAAACCAAGAGCATTTAAATTGTCTTAAAGTAAATCATCCTAAATGTGCCCCAGGCCACATTTAGGAGTGAAACTATCTTTGCTTTTTGCCCTTTAAGGCAAGCCCAGCAGATACCTGGCTCATCTGGGAAATGAGCTCACTGAGTTTACATGAAGTACTTCATTCACTTAGCTTTTCTCCTCTTTGAATGTAGTACTTCTTTGAAGTGCCTTTACAAAGTTTATCTTTCTTCTCTTTTACCACACATTATGGTGTGAAAATCTTACCTGACTGAAATGAGTAAAAGCTTCAATTAGGTCAAAAATTTCACCCTAGAATTTAAAATATGGTTATATTTTCCTAAGCTCACTTATTCTTTCTAATGATTCTTCAGTCAAACTAAGGAGAGAACAAGGAAAATACTGCACATAATGTTGATTTTTGTCCAGACAAAACCAATGTTAGAAGAATTTTTATGTTTTCAGAACAAGGCCAAGTTCTTTGCAACCTATTTCATTACATAATGAAATCTGGTTAAATAAATCCAGATAAAGAATGGATTTGTGTCTCAGTGAACAATCTCAGGAAATCTGAGTTGAATTGATAACCCTGACATTGGCATTACCTTCTCACGTTTTTGCTTTTCCATCCATAAAATTAGGATAATGATATTGGTATTTGTTTAAAGCCTTTGGAGACCTTTGGCTGAGAACTTTTGGCTATATTCTGCAACTGACACTACTTTCCAGAAACGTTTTCAGGCTTCAATTAAAAAACAATAAATGTGTTCAGCTTTTTTTACTGGCACTTGGAGACTTCAGTGTTGCTAAACCTGTGAGATTCATTCAAAAATGAATCATGACAGATGTGCTCTTCCTTTTGCAGCCCTTGGTCTTCCAGCTGACCAAGGCTGGTATTTTTCCTTTCCAGCAGAAACATTTACCAGTATGGATGCTTGCAGGGAATGAGTATGACAGTCGTCTTGCACTTAGAAAGGTAAGCTTGTATAGGACTCTCCTAATAGAGTGCTTGTTTTGGAGTCCCAGTAGACAGCTAAGTGTCTTTTAGAATATATTTAAATTAAGGAAGGGATTAAAGGATATTGGTACTTAAAAATAGCACAGAGCTCTTCTTAATGACATAGAATAGTGGTTCAGAAGGGAACTGCTCTGACTACACCCTTACGTAAGAAACAAGAAGAAAAGAAATCAAGTTTGCTTGAAGATCAAAAATCCTGCATTTGTAGGAGAGGAAGATAAACCTGAGAAATCTTATTATGTTGTGATAGTTTCCAGACTATCAGAGTGAAGATTTTCTAATTATCAGGAGGGGATTTTTTGGGGGGGGGTTTCATGGTTTTTGGTTGTTGTCTTTTTTTAACAACTGAGGATTTTAAATGAGAAAAGTAGGTATTACATAATATTTAGCACTAAAACATCCCAGGGTTTCTGTGTGATCCCCTTGGCATGGAGTCAAGCAGGGATAAAGTACTTATGTTTCTATGTTTCTTAAAACGACTTTTTCAACACGCTGAATGGTTCTGGCATCTCAGGGGAACAGTCTAGGCCAGACTGACAGTGGAGTGGCATCATAGGCTTACATCCCAATGGAAATGGGAATAAGCAGACAACTTCCATTAGAGACCACCGTTGAGATTACAGCAGCGTGTCAGAAGTACTGTTTGTGTTCCAAAGAGTAATTGCACATCACTAGAACATGTCCCACTTTGCTGCATGGTAGAAATAGTCAATACTAGCTTGGTGAGGAGAGAAAAGAGAATTGCATACTGCAATGAAGTGGGAAAAGCTTTAGACCCATATTTCTATCTCATGGCACATTCTCTGTGAGATACTTCCTTGTGGAGGACTTTAAGAGCATGTACATTTCTATTCTCAATTATTTACAGCCTGATATGTTTTCCAAGTTATAAATTTAAATTGCTATTCTGGTATTTTTTTACCTGCTTTTAAAGCTAGAGTTTTCCAAACTTCAACTGCTTGCTTGGGGAAACCATTCCACTGCCTATTAAATTTTACAGTGAGGCAGCTTCATCCCAATGATCTGATTTTTCTTCATTTCTTCCTGTTATGCTTAGATATTTATCTTTATTTTAACCCACAAATTTCCTAGCTTCACATTCAAATATTTGTAGATTTTATGTAAGCTGTTCTTATGTTCTCTTTATTTTAGATCTGTTGGGATCCTTTGGGTGTCTGCCCTGTGAATCCTTGTATTTTTATTTTCCCACATTAAGGTGGCTGGCACTGAATGCAGAGTCCTAAAATTATCCTTTCCTGTGTACATTTTCCACTTATGCCTCTCCCTGCACAGCCTAATCTTTCATTTGGTAATTTGTTGCCAAAGAAGTTGGCAAATTTGTCTGTCACAAATACCTTTCACAGGTCATTGCTGAAAGTTCTCTGCCCTATTCCGGTGCCAAAATGCAAGTTAGCTAATTTAAACTCTTGAAACACATTAGCACAGAGAAATGATTGAAATGTATTTTGAGTAGTGGAAGTTTTTAGGTTAACAGTTTTGCATTCAAAAGTGGGAAGGGAAGATGGGAAGAGAAAAATATCTGGGTAATCTCTGCACCTGAGGAAAAATAGTAGCCTGTGATTGCTGTAATGAGCCTTGGGGCCACTGGCAGTTGGCATCTTCCATCTGTTCTGCCTTGTGCTGGAAGACTGGACTACCATGAAGCAGCTACGAGGTGAGCAGTAGAGTGCAAAGGCTAATTTAAAACTGCAACTGCATTTTCCTCCCTGTCTTTTCCAAGTATTCTGTGGTGAGAGCTGAAGATTGGCATTGCTGCCTTAGTGAGTGCTCCTTCTTAGAAGGGCACAGGCCTCAGCTGGAAGGCATGAGCCTCCTGCAAAGCCTTTGTAACTGTGTAAGCATTGCAGCTTATGTTCACTTTGCTGGCTTTAAACAAGGGTGGGTGATCCTGCACAATATGAGACAATAGAGAAACATATTCCTTTTCTTAGTATCTATCTGATACATTTGCTTATAGTTTTGAAGTTGTATCTTCTTTATATCTGTAGGTAAGATTGTCGCTTTCCTAAGAACTGATGTGGGATCTGCTTTGCTCTGGGACATTCAGGTTATTTTACCAGTCTATATTTCCTTAGCCTACTCCTCAAAGTAATTTGCAGTAGTGAGATAAAATATAAAGGGAACTTTAAAGAAAAATTGAGAGACTTTTTACCAAGGCCTGTAGTGACAAGACAAGGAGCAATGGTTTTAAAATAAAAAAGAGTAGAATTAAATTGGACATAAGAAAGAAATTTTTTATGATGAGAGTAGTCAGACACTGAAACAGGTTGTCCAGCAAAGGTGTGGATTTCCCCTCACTGGAAGTGTTCTAGGTCAGGTTGGATGGGGCTTTGAGCTACATGATCTAGTGAAAGATGTCCCTGCCTATCACAGGGGGCTTGGACTAGACAATAGTTAAAGGTTCTCTCCAACCCAAACCATTCTATGATTCAGTCCTAAAAATAATTTTACCTATTTGATGGGTATTTGAATGTTAAAAGTGATGTCTGTTCTTTGTTCACCAGTGTAATGTTTAATATCCTGCTCAAGTTACCTGAATTCAGTTCTTTTTTTCTCAGTCCAACAAGACCTGGGATAAACCTTTGCTTTCTGGGTACTAATGCAAGCATTAATGCAAGCTGTACAGGTTCTCGTGCCTCTTTTGTCAGCCTAGGACACTTACAGGAAGTGTTTATTGTAATTTGGGTTTCTGTCATATGCTTCTGGTTCAAATGAATGCCTTGTACTGTTGTTTGCTTAGCTAGCAAAAGAAAAATTTAAATTTTAAACCACTGGACAGAGTGCATTCTGCAAACCAAAATTCTTTTTGCCTTGCCGCATTACTCTCCTTGATGGCATATTGATTTACCTTACTCAGCCAAGTTGGACTAGGCCCAGCTTTCTGCCCGATTATGTATCTCGAGATCTTGCAATTTCACATCTTAAGCAGAGCTCAGACTTGTTCCTCCGTGCTGGGATAAAGCTCTGTAACTGCAGATTCTTCTTGTGCATCTTTTGGGCTCACAATGAGCAAACACAGTGCAGGTATACCTGGAGGCCAAGGCAGTGGGTTCCACCACAGATGTCAAACACCTCAGCAGTGCGTGGGATTTCTGCTCCTACAGCAGCCTCCTGCTTGCCCATGCAGGATCATGCAAATGAAGAGGACTGAGCACAGGCATGGATTTGAAAGCTTACTTTATAGGTGCTTGAGTCCTCTTCTCTCCAGGGTTATTGTCGAGGATGTGCAACCTAGGAGCATAGGCCTCTCCAGCCATTATATTTCCTTCAGAAGGTTTCTTTCTCTATTTAACAGCAGCATGTAGATCGGTGTTCAGAGTTTGTGCTGATTGCCCAGCCATGGACAGTTAAGTTAGGGCAAATTTCAGATCACTTCTTTAAGAAAAGCAGTTCAGTCTGGTCCAGTGTTATGATGATGTTTGCTGAGATGGTTAAGGCAGTCAGAGGATGTGGCTCCCAAACTGACCTGACCGATTACTGTTCCAGAGGGGTTTAACCATCTGAATGAGGTCTGGATGTCAGGTGAGTGAGACAGGAGATGTGGGGGTGGAAGGAGTTGAAATGAGTGCAACACCCCCTGCTTTCCCTGACACCTTTTGAGATAGTAGTCTAGCTCAGTGTCTCCTGAGGTTTTAGCATCTCAGCAGATGCTGGGAGAGACAGACCTGCCTTTCTCCTGGCCACTTGCTTCCCATGTGCTGGCAGCTAACAGACCCCCTTGGGGCAGCTGAGCTCACTAAGCCTCCAGAAAATTTACTGTTTCTAAAAATGTGAGTTCTCCGACTGTTTCAGCAGATCAACTCGGCTCTAGAGCCAGTTCCACAGGGCAGCAAGGTGTCTCTTTTAGGAGCAAGCCTCAGACTGACCACTGTCCTGTGAAACAACCACCTCCTTCCCCTAGACTGAGGTTTGGTGCTCGACCAATGCCTTTAGACTGCCTCTAAATCCAAGTAAAAAGTAATTCACTGACTTAGCTGCACCTAGATCTGTCCTAGTGTAGAGGAAGCTCCAGTGGAGTATCACAGACGCTGCTTTGACATTCATGCTGTTTTTTTGACAGAATAGTTACTGTATTTGTAAGAAACATCCTAATGTGCACATGGCTGTATAATTTACAAATTGCATATATCTAGCCCAGAACACTAAATTTTTTATTCAAATACTGTGATGCATTTTGTACTGCTTTGTTAGAGCGTGAATTTTCAGCCTGAGAAACAGTGTTATTATTACAATTTCTGTTGCCAGAGGTTGGTCATACAGGACTGTCCCCAGCAGAAGATAGCACTGTAGTTCATACCAGCAAATCAGTTTTATGCAGTAATAATTAAAAGAAAAAAGTTTGTATTTATTTACTGACTAATTATCCAATGTTTAGAGATTGGTCTTCACTGGAAGATAAAATGAAGAGAAATGCAAACGGAAAATTAGGCCATTAATGTAATATTTGCTTCTAGCTTTCACTTCATTTGATTATAAATTGTTTGCAGTAAAATTGCAAATTAGTAGCTTGGATAAAGCACTATAAATTCCTTCAATATCAGATTTAAATGAGAAGGAATTGGGCCTCTAACCTTCATGGAGTATAACTATAGCTGGATGCATTCCTAGGGGCTTATTATCCATTCCTCCATATTATATGCTTGAATTCTCAATTTCTTACTGTTTAATGCACATTGGGTGGATGCTGGAAAATACCTAAGAAGATGTGAGATGGAAACTTAGGCAGTGGGGTGCTCTTACTACCAAACATGGATGTCGGAAGATGTGCCACATCCCACAGCAGGCTTCTGAATGGGAGTGGCTCTCAGAAAACCATGTGGATTTCTAAGAGTCGTGCAAAAGTTACATCCTGAGCTAGCAGAGAGAGAGACAAGGGTTACAAGCAGGTTTTCTATGTTTTGTAAGAAGAGCAGGTTAAAATAGCCATCCTCTCTGGAAAGGAAAAATACTGCATGAACTTTACAGTCAGTTATTTCCATACCTCTTACCTAGTACAGGGGAAATGTCCTAAAATGTAGGCAACGTAAGTTTTGGTTTAGTGTGAGATATTACTGCTGTCACTTCATTTATTTTACGACTAAGGTAATTTCTTCCTGTTTATCACACAGCTAAAAAAACAATACTTCCATTCATTGCCTGTGAAGCAGTGTCTTTTGTTTGACCTGTATTGCTTTCACCAAAAGCCCAAAGTGATGGGGAGAATAATCTTTAGGGGTAATATCCTGAATTAACAGAGAACAGCCATAGAGAGCCTTTTATCTATTTGTGTGTTGGGTGTGTGGTAGCTGTGGCCAGCCTGGAGGGAAGGGTTGGTGGTTGGAGGTACATCTGTGTGTGCTTCTGCTACCCAGGTGTGTGGGAAGGGGGTGCTTCTGTGATGCAGAAAATTTAAGCTCCAGTTTGTGTGCATAAATAAATGGATTCAAGTATTAATTAGAGACCTTAATTTGCTTGGAGAGTCAAAGTCTAAAGGAACTCTTGTCTTCCTGTCAGAACAATTTCATCTGCATTGTGCTGTCTGATAAAGCTGATCGCATAATGGGGGTATTGTGTGGATTTTTTGGATTTTCCAAGAGCAAATCAGAATAAGCTGATATTAGACCTAATTTTTTTTCCTTCTCTGGTGCACTCCTTATGTCTGTGGAAGAGCTTCTGCACCCTTTACTGTCGGATTTAGCTGCCTTTGTACGTGATGTGGTGGCTCCCGTTTGGTGTATGGGGTACGAGTCTCACTGTCAGCAGGAAAGGCTTCTTTACCTCAGGCAGTTGAGATACAATGCTAGCCATGTGTCCTGCTTTTTGGACTTTGAACCTCTGTCTAATCCTAACTTACTTTTTCTGATCCGGTGATCCTTCAGCGTGGAAAGGATAAGCAGCAACACTCATCTATTGTCAGCCGTGTTCAAGCCGTGGGGAAGTACAGTAGTTGCTGTTCTGCTCTGTTTGTAGGACAACAAACAAGAGCAAAATACTTGAATAAAATGAGCAAAAATAAAAACAAAACTGTGAGGCAAATCCTATTTATCTTTCTCGCTGAGTAAATGCAACCATAGAGCCCGTGAGTATGGTATATACAGAGTTTGGGCTATGTATTGAGTGGGAATACGTTTGCAAAGAGAGGAGGTTACTTGCAATTGTTAACAGTATCATTAAAGTGAAATGAAATCAGGAGATAAAAGATACAGGGGATTTGGATTTGAGTTTTGTTGTTTTGGCTTGTGGTGGTTGTTGTATGAATTTTGTTTGTTTGTTTTTACTGCTTTTTGTTCTGCAAAGATGGCGATGTCTTATCTGTGATTTAGTTGCTTTGGACACTGTGTCCTTAATAGTTGTTCATCGTTTTGAATTAAATTGCGTTGGTTTAACACTGTGCAGAAGCCAAGTCTCAGAGAAGTGCTGGATGTCCCTGGTTTTTTTCAATTGCATATATTGTGTCACTAGAACAGTAAAATTTCAGCAGCACCAGGGTCGTATACTTGGTATGCACTCACATCATACTCCGGCTCTGGAGCTTTTATTGCTTATGCTGTCACTGCATATTAAGAATTAGTGAGCAACGTGCACTCGATTGTTTTAGACGTGGTTTATAGATTATTCCTAACATGCCCTGACAGACCGTGCTATTCCAGCTGTGCAGTGTTGGTAGTACCGGAAGGAATATCATTGCTAAGTTTGGAATATAGGTTCATTTACAACCTCAAATTCTTATTTACACAGAGATTTATAAAACAGGCATCTGTTGGGATGATCAGTTTCTGTCCAGAGGTGAATCTGCCTAGAGGTTTGTTGCCAAACCTAACTTCCAAATACTGCACCGATTTAGAAAACCACGTATCAACCATGTTTTATAATGAGGAATGTTTTCAAAATTGCTTTTACACACTACATTTCTTGAGGAGCAAAAAAACCGTATAATTTTTAAAGAAAATACTAAGTTTTTTCAGAAAGCAGAGGAGAGAATGCTTGATGAGTATTGAATTAGGCAATGTTTGTTGGTCAGTTGTTCATGAAGTTGGTGGTAGACCAGTCTGTGCTTAAGAGGGCATGATCCTATTGCTGTTGGACCAGCTGATCATTTGTGGACTGTGGATAGACAAATATTAGAAGCAGACATGTTGTAGCAGACAAAGAAATGAATTTTTCTGAGTGCTCTATATTTGCTTCTCATTTGGCTTATTTATCTCCTGTATATCTTATATGTGCAGAGTGGTGTGAAAAAGACTCTTGTTCACCAACTCAGGCCTTGGAATGAAGGAAGAGAGGAGAGATGGGTATGACAGTTTTAAGCAGAGATATTTGTAAATGGGGAAAGATGGGGAAGATAAAAAAATACGGAAAATAGGGATGTGAATAGTAAAACACGAAAAGAAAAACATAGGGAACAAGACAAAAAAGGAAGGGAAATATAAGGAAATTGAAGTGCAAGTGTCAAAGGAAAGAGAAAATAAGATGATTAAATAGAGGGAAGTTTACATTTCAAGGTGTAAATTTGTATGTTTAGACATGAATATGTAGTTTAAGCCATTTTACATTTAGGCTGTAATATTGAATTTTTCAAATCAAATTGGAGACCTCTGGGTTTAGTGGAGCCATATTCCATTTAACTATAGTAACAGATGGACACATTAGTGGTATCTCACACAGAGCATTCCTCCATCTTATTGCTCCTCTACCCTGAGTTGTCCCTATTGTGCCATATGGCCAAAAGTGATAAACGGTGAGGTCTCAAGAGCTGATTTCTGCTTGTAAATGACTGCCTGTGAACAGGTGAATCCAGACAGATCAGTTATCTTGTTCTGAAATCTAAAAAGTGTGTGAGACTGAAGTGTGGACACCAGGAATGCTGTGTTACTGTGTTGTTTTGGATGAAATTTGGGTATTTGAAGTGTGGCAGTAGTCAGCAGAATGGTAAAGACAGCATCCAGTGCATGCCTAAAGCATGTGCTAAGTTGCAACAAAAACACCAACAGGAAAACGTTTCTATAAAACTTGTTTATTTGGGAAAATGTGTATGCTAGTTAATTGAAACATTCACTTCTGTCAACTGAGAATTGACAGGAGAAACACCAAAGCAGACAAATAGCAGCAAACTGTCTGGAGGCACATTTTTGGAGCCCTGTCTAGTCTGCAGCTTTTGAGATCTTCCTTTTTCCAAACTATAATGTGAACATTTAAAATCAGCAATGAAATGTATCAGGAAGCTTAAAAGCAAATGACTGTTGGAAAAGTGAGAGGACTGTAGTACTCAGATCTTCTCTATATCAGGGTAAAGGGAACATGTTTTATATTCCTTGTGTATCGGTAAAACTGTGGTATTTTTAGAAATTAATTTCAAACTGAGGAGCTCAAAACTCCCGTTTAGGAAGATTTGTACTGCTCAGTTCACCACGCTGATATTTACAGCCATAATCTGAATCCTTCTGTCCTTTAGAAATAGTCAATCCTCTCGAAGGTGTGAGCATCTTCTCACACTGTGAGATTTGAATATTTAATCTAGAGAATGAACTTAAGTTGAAATGCAATTTGGCAATGGAAACTGCCTTTGAAGTTTTTGGATCTTCTACATTCCATGTTTCCTGTTTTAAATTAAAAGAACAAAGCACTCTCAAATAGTGCACTATAAGCACTCTGCAAAACCTGCATCTCAGACATGAGGAACCAGACAGAAGGAGGAGGTCCGGGGGCATTTGATTCATCTTCCCATCAAACAACCTGCCCTAGGTAAGAGAAGTTCATGTGAGCCAGAGCTAACAGGGTTGGTCGTATCCTCAGTTACAGGGCAGCCTGACTAACGGCTTCATTAAAAAGCTTACTCCTGTGCTTTGTTGATGACAATGATGAAATATCCCACAGTAGCCATTGTAGGACATAAAATTATAATCTCTTGGACAGAAAAGGCACCAAGTTCTTGTTGCTTGCCTTTCTTTCAACATCAGAGGTCACTTCTGATCCAGCTTACATAACCTTCCATGATTTTCATTGTCCTGTGACCATGACCTCTCCCAGCTTCCAGACAACAAGACGACTTATGATGCTGCTTAAACTGTGAAGGAACTTCTTAGGAAGTGCCTATTTTGCAGGCATGTCTGAAAAACTAGGAAATTGAAATCGACTTGAAACTTACCTAATTGTGCCAGGTCTAGAACTATTTTCAGTTAGACTCAGGCTGGGAATCACTTTAGCAATGCTGCTGCTGAATCTCTCACTCTGGGATGAACGATGTCTTAACTTCATGCACTACCTCAGAGCATTCAGTATTAGACTTGAGGTTGTTGCGCTGTTCCTGTGCAGAAAGTGATGAAATGTACAGTGTAGATTCCAGCAGCACAGAGATGTAGAAGACAAAAAGCTCAGCTTATCTTTCACCAAAACTATTGCTACCACATAAGGTTAGACAAGATCAGCTTGTCAGTAGGGATCAGGTAGTTGAAGTTGGATCTAAGTGAGGCAGAGGTGAGGACAAAGGAGAGCTGGAGGGTGCCTTTGGCCAAGTCTCAGTTGTCTTGTAGTCTGTAATTTAGAACTGCTGTTGGATTGGCAACTGCTGTGATTAATGATTTCTGCCATCTCTTGTTCTTGGGGAGATTCTGTCCTAGCGAAGTTATGATTTTACAGGACTCCTGTCCCAGCTGGGCTAGAGCAATGCAGTATTACGTGGGCATAAAGCCATTGGTTCTTAGGCAACTGCAGTCACACAGAATGCTGCAGCATTTTCCCTCAGCAGCTCGTACTCGTGGTAGCACAATGCACCATTTCTTTTCTCTGAAGTACCACTGCAGCTGCTGGGCCAGTTGGCAAACTGATCAGGGAGCAAGAGCCTGTACTGGCTGCCGACTTTTTGGTGACACCTAGTTTGTCAGACTCTCTCAGAAGGGATCTTTTATGTTAAAACATCTGTTGTATTCATAAACCTGCACCGATGCTTGAAGGGGTGTTTGAAAAATTGTGTATGCCATTTTTAGATGAAGTTTGAAAAACCTGGTGTATATCAAACAGATCATACACTTCACGTATAATCATAAACATCATATATCACCATAAAATGCTAAACATCATTACACAGCATGTATATCTTTGCACAATGTCAGGGATCAAGGTTATAGATAAAATGGCAGGAGATGGAAAGAAAATAATATTCCCACTTTTATTAAAGATTCAGTGGTTGGTGTGGCTTGGATATTATTATCCTGTAAGTAATGAATGGCTGTTAGAGTGACACAAGTAATTACTGCCAAGTTTTTCTTTTTTATTATTATAATTTGGTTCTTTTGCCCAATTACAGAGTTTCATGATTTCTCTTTTTGGATGATTCAAGTGTCGACTTACTGGTAGAAAATTTTGGCCAGACTGATAGTGAGAGATTTGTATTTCTTTTTAATTGGATTCCGTAAGCTGATTGGAAGAACCTGTCCTTAAGCATGCTGGAAGAATTGAAGGCATCTGAACTTTTTTCTCTGGCAAAAAACTCTGAAGTGGTATCAGACAGGTGCTGGTTCCTGGTTACCAATGAGCCAGGGGTGCTCTGGGAGAGGATTTGTTAACGGTTACACCCATGCCAGCAATTATTATTATGAGACAGCAGTGCCCCTTGGTAGCCAAGAAGGCCAATGGCATCCTGGCCAGTATTAGGAACTGTATGACAAGTAGGAGCAGGGAGGTCATCCTTCCCCTGNGCTGTGCAATAGGAGCAGAACTAATTACAAAATGCTGGTCCTGAAGACCTAATATCCACATAAATGTATTTTAGAGGTGTTGGACTAGTTCTGGTTTTGTCTCACATGCTTCTCTAGTGGCTTGAATGCCTGGGGTGTCCTCCTGGAGAGCAGCTCCAGATTTAGTTACACCCTGAAGGAATCCTGTTGGTGGGCTCTGAGGCACCACTGTGTTCTATTGGAAAAATTGCTGATCTGAACTACAAATTGATGTAGATGCAGCTGTTAAATGTCTGGTCCTATCTCTCAAATAAGTAAATTGAGACCACAGGAACAGGCTTTTGGAGGAAGTGGCAGTACTAATTCTGACTTACCCTTAGATAAAATCAAGGTCCACTAGGAATTAATACTGAATTAAAAACATCTAAATGTTGTTGACTTGGTTTCAGATACAGGAGAAAATAAGGAAGCTTTTTCTGGGGCTGAAAATAAAAGTTGAATCAGCATGAAAACCAGAGGGTAGAGATGCCAGAAACATGAGTGTACTTCTCTCTCTAGGATAGCTGCAGGTATTTTGACATATGATGACTGAGCCACTGGATTCAAGAAGTGCCTGTGTATTGAGAGCATAAAGCTATTTTATTCTTATACTAGTATTTTTAAATGTTTTATTAACACTCCCCCAAAACACTCCACCTTAAAATCGAAATCTAATTACACAGAATGAAGAGGTTGCCTGAAGTCTCACTCGGAGCATGTGCTGCCAAACTGAAGACTTCATACAAAGTGAACTATGTTATGGTGAGTACGTCAAAAAAAAAAAGGAGGGTAGTAAGGAGACTGTAAAGCAAAACTGCCTGAACAATTTCTTACATGTGACATGTTTAGTACAGGCCAACCTTGGGAGTGAGGTCACTTAAACTAAGAAATTTCTGCTTATTGAGCTATGTTGTTCAGATGGCTCATAAGCAACTCTTACAAACCTAAACAGACTTCACAAAATTAGACATCTAAAACACTAACACAATTAAATTTGTGAAGTTGTTTTATTGAATGGGAAAAGCTTTTTTAAAAAGTATTTTTAAGTACTGTATTGGTTTTTGTATTTAATGTGACAGTCAATCATATCTTGACTTTGCAGCCAATAATTTTTTTTAACATAAATCTGTGATGGAGAAATCTGAAAATATGGTTTGCTTAACAAGTTCACATTGTTTTCTGTTATTTTGAACATAAGACAGTGTTGGAACTACTGTCAACCAGAAAACTTCTCAATTTGGGTTAAGCACATTTTCCTCCTGGTCATATTGGCTGCTTAAAGTGTGCTTGAACTGATTGTACACCTTGATTTGGATTTGTTAGTTTTCCTTTGTCATTTCACTCTTCATCACGATTTGTATTTCTGCCCTCCAGCACAATCTTACTCAGAATTCTCTCATTCTCCTGCACCATCAGGCCTGTGCCTTTGCTCTTGGAAAACATGTTGCAATTTCTACAAATAATGGAAGGAAATTATATAATCTTAAAAGCTACTGCTCTGTTCCCTGCATTAAATATTCATATTTTTACTCTTTTACTTCCACGCCCTCTCGTAAGTACTTCAGCCCAGCACCTTCTGTTATCAGGGGGCTCAGTCTTGGCCTGCATTCTCAGCAGAACAATGCAAAGTCCTGGCAATCTTTCCTTGTCATTTTAAAGGATTAGCTCTTTAATTGTTTTTACATAAATACCAAGACAATCATAGCCTTTATATTGCCAGTGCCTGCTGCAAGTTCGGTTTTTTCTCCCTTAAGCACTAACTCAATGAACAGATTTTTACAATTTGGAGCTGCTCAGTTCGGATGGCTTTTTAATCTCTAGAGGCCAGATGGAAGCATGATCCTTCACCATTCCTTGTTTTGCATAATGTAGAGATTGGAACTACATTTCAATAGCACATAGGCAGAGATGTGTAAGTACATAAATATTTTTCTTTTCCATCCATGTATTTTCTCTTCTAATGTCTTGGTTTGGTTTTCTGTAATGACAGCTTTCCACAGGGAAAAGCTGTCACAAACAAGCAAGTGCTATGCCCTGACAGAAAAAGATACACACAGAAGAAAACAATGATTTTGGTCAAGGAGATTTGAGAGAGAAACTGACATTCAAGTGCTAAGTTTCTGAGATAGATGATGACTTACCTTGGTTTCAGGGCACTGATAAAACTGCTGTTGGACTGATGTGGAATGATGTTTTTTTTGGCTTTTTTTTTTCCTCTCCTCAGAAGCTTTATTTCAAGCTTTCCAACAATCCTAACTTTGATTTTAGTTGTATTTATGGATTTATTCTTTGCTGTCAAATGTAATCAACTGATTGAAATCCATAAATAATAAACATCAAGTTTCAATTTAAGATGCAGTAACAAGATGCCATCAGAAGAAGTTTTACGTACTTGAGCAGCTTTTTATAGCTAACTCCCTCCAGAGTAAAGTCCTGACACATTCTTAGTGATAGGGAGCTAATGTCTTTCCTGCACGTTTGTTCAAACTCATGTGACAAATCCTGTAAGGCAACTGAAGGAGAGGACACTTGCGCACCTGTTTGTGCAAGGGTTATATAAAAAGTCCTGTGACATATTTTAGCATCTACCAGTAAGCTGAGCAACTTGACCTGCTTTACCCTTTATAGGATGCAGGATACTAAATTAACAACTAGAAAATTAAAAAAAAAAAAAAAAAAAGACATAGAAACATGAAAAAACACATTTTATTGCACTTAAGTTATAAGAAAATAAAATTTCTAAGTGAATCAAACCATAGACACAATCCCTTTAAAGGTTGTTTTCCTCCATCATGTCAGGTTGTTACATAACTAAAATTAACCAACTGGAATCTGATTGTTTTAAATCAGACTATAAATAAAACAAAAACAAAACAAAAAAAGGAGGAAAAAAGATCGCCTAGGATACAGTGTTAAACCACTTTCACAGTTCAGCTTGAGTTGTGGCTCTTGGAGAATGAGGCAAACCATTTGACTCTTTCATTTCTCATTTTGTTTGCATGTGACATCGTTACAAAAACCTAAGTTTTTGCTCTCTCAGTTCCTCTCAGCAATAACTGTAACAGTTGTTTTTTTTCTCAAATACTGTAAAACACTAAGACTGACCAGCAACTTTAATTTTTGTATTTTATAATATTTTTAAAAAATTTTGTCAGTTTTTTTAATGTATGTTCATTCCATTCACCACAGCCCTCACAAAGAAAAATTTCCCCACAGAACAGGCTGCAATAGCTTTGTTCCAAGGAATGTGTTTTAATTTTTGCCCAGAAAAAAGAAAATAAGCTTTGCACACACACTCAATTCTTTATTTGCAGGCAAACTTCACTCTTAATTGTCTGAAACTCTTCCACTCTCAGCCTCTTAGAGGCACAGTTGGCTCAAGTTTCAGTGGCAAAAAGTCTTTTTCTGTAACCAAACTAGAGCAAATTTGGAATTCAGTCTGGGACTAAAACGTCACAGCAGAAAAAAAAATAAAAAAAAATAATTTGCTTTTCTTTCTTTCTTTCATTTAGCAGCATAAATAAGTTTGGCCACTGGGAATACAGTACAGGGGTGGGACAACAATCCCATAATTGAAGACCTACTTCTAGCACCAGCATTGCGAATTAAATCCATCAGAGGACTCTCAAAACCCAGGACAACTTGCCACCTCAGAGCAACTTATGTGTTGAAGAGTGTAGATGGAAGCAACAGTAAATAGATTAAACAGAGGCTAATACTGTGATTGACATTGGCAATGGTTGGCAAAAAAAAAAAAAAAGAGGAATAAAAGAAAAAAAAGAAAAAGCTCTGATAAAACTGTACAAAACAATTCACAGTAATATTTTAGCTTTTCCACACCAGGAATGGACTCTTTGTTTTTGTTTTGTTTTTTCTCATTGCAGATGCTCTCTAGTTTTTGAAAGTCAACCAGTGACTGCTCAGAGAGGTTGGAGGGGACGTTGGAGGTTGTCCAGTCCAACCCCTTGCTCAGAGCGGGGCTAAGGGACAGCGCGTTGCTCGGAGGGGCTGCCGGGACCCAGGGTGGCCCAGGGGTGCACGAGCAGGCTCGCCTGTGCAGCTTATTCAAGATCTTTATGGTAAAATAACTTGTTAACAAGAACTGTAACTTTTTTTTTCCACTCCAAATTGCTCAAGGAGCAGTTGGAGGAAAGTAGAGAAATTAATTGCACCTGGTTTCATTTCAAAAGTTGGATTTTTGCAAAGCTGCCCCGGTCAAAAGTGTAGCCTTTTTATGTGACGAGACAGCAAAAGCCTCTCTTGTCAGTTTTAGTTTGTCATCTTTGTCTTCTCCTTCGTAGTCTGTAGGTCTTTAGGATCTGTTGCCCCAAGGCAACATCCTGCACCACCAAGGACAAGGGATTTTTTTCCTTTTTCTTTTTTTTCTTTTTTCTTTTTTTTTTTTTCAGGGGGGAGGGAAAGGAGAACATCGTCTACACATTTGGACAAATTCATCTCTCTGCCCTTCACTTCATATCGACGTCAAAGTCCAACACCAGCAGCTTTGTCTCCTCAGTCCCGTTGCGGCTCCCAACCGCACACACCAGCTTTGTGTTAGAAGCTCTGATTCGCCACACGACGCCTCCACTTCCCCCGCTCTCCAATGTGACTAGATTTCGGATAAATTCACCCGTTTTCAAGTCCCAAAGTTTTACAGTCCCATCATCTGAGCTGGTAATTACAAAGTTCTTGTTGAACTGTAAACAGGTCACAGCACTCTGATGCTTGTTGGGACCTGTAATAGTAACAAAAAGATTTTTATTTGTCATTAGAAAGCAATGTCGGACAGCACCACATTAGAATAAATAACTATCTCTTATAACTATTACAGACCTATCTATTATAGCTCCTGGTTTTGCACATTCAAAGGGTAAGAAGACTTGCCATGCTTTTAAGAAGTGAAGACAGGTATAGAAAAATTCCCCAGCATTTCCTTTGTTTCAGTGATCTTGTCATGTTGTAGACAAACAGTAGGGCAAATGTGCCCTTGGACATTCACGAAAATGAACTCAACCATCCAGAATGAGGTGACTGCTGTTAAGAATTCATCTCCAAGTCTCTTTGAAGTGTTACTATGAGGTTACTCCATCAGCAAATATTGACAGTTATATACTGACATATAAATATATACTGTTAAAACAGCAGAATTTGCTTTACAGGTAAATTTAATTTTCTGCTCCAGCCAGTGATGCTGCATATGATATATGGGAATGATATAAGATCGTTTTTGTGGGGAGAAACAAAACCATGTGTTTGTGTGCATGATGTCTGAGTGGCAACTGTCAAAATGGAAACAAAAATCTTTCTTCTTACTGAAATAAACGTCTTCCACTTGCATCTCTGGATTTATTGCAAAAGACAGTGTTCTTTGCCTCCTGATCCAATTAATCAGAAGGCTTTGAAACATTCAAGTGACCCCTAAATAAATACACTGACTGACTGTTTTGAGATCTAATTTCCTACATATTTCTGTGGCTTATTAGGCTAATATACCCATAGCAAATTGCTATCAGTCCAGACCATCTGCCTTTCATAATAGGCAAGTGATTTGAATAGATTAGATTAAATACATTTTGTTCTTCTAGTTCAGAAAAGGATCATACAGCTGTCTTCAGAAAAATATTTAAGTTGGAAATGGTCAGTGCTTGTTTCTTTGTATGTAATTATTTTTAAGTTTTTTTCATGTAGAGTCTGCAGCATGGATTATGCAGGCTCTTTGATTCACACGACGGCAGTTCAAGCTTACCTTGCAATGTCTGTAAACATTGTCCTGTTTTAATGTCCCAGATTTTGACGGTAGAATCGGCATTCCCAGACACAAGTATATTGTCCTTGAGTTCCATTCCACTTGTGAGTGACTGGTGGCCTGTTAGAGTGTGAATGCAGTTGCCTGTCTCCACATCCCAAACTCGGATGGAAGTGTCAAGAGATCCACTCACCACATGGATACCATCAAACTACAAGAAAGGTAAATCTATTACAAACAATTTTATTAGGATCTTACGAAGAAGGCTATTAAGCATTTAGTTCACTGAATGCAAGGTGAGATACTATATATATTTGGAAACTGCATTACAAAGTAAGAATTCAGTCTCAGTAGAGATGGCTATGTTTGATACCAGAGTAGGTGATTCATGGTTAGTGTGATTTTCTGTTGTAGACTTATGGGCTAGGAAGTATGTGGCTCAAAAAAAGAGACTCTGAACCACTGGTCTTTTAAATGAAATACATCTCCTTTAAACACAGCAAAACCCCAACTCTATTGCAGTGTGCACCAGTAAGAGAAAGTAACTTCCCTAATAAAGACATTAACAAGCCAACCCTGCTTTTTCACAAGTCAGGGGGACTTTAAGATGGAGAAAGGCAACAACATTAGTCCAGAATCATCCACACAGAAGTCAAAACATAGGAAAATGGAAGGAATGTAATTAAAAAATGTGGAGTTTAGCCATTTTATAATCCTAATTGTGTACAGTAGGGAACTTTAACTCTCTAGTCATTGTAGGGAAAGGCATACAGGGCTGATACAAAATGCTTTTGACCAGGAGAACTGAACATGTAGAGAATACAAAGGTGGAAAGTAACTTGAGTTATAGTGACAATGACATAGGAGTCCAGAATTCTCAAAAAAGGTAAAAAGCAGGAGAATTAAACCAGTAGTTTTCAAGGAATACTTAAAAAAAAAGAGACTTCCTTCTCATGAGGTTTTTATATATCTATTCTCTGAGGGGAAGAAGAGTTCAGGACAGTTGGCACTTTCTTTAAGACACAAACTATCCTTCTGTGAAGGAAAGATAGGAAGTGTAGTAAATTACCAAGACCCACTTGGCTAAGGCACAAGGAATTGTACAGAAAGTAGAAACTAGATCAATAGATGTGTATGAAAGAACACACTGTGACAAAACCAGAAAGGCAGGGCACAACACAAGATAAAACTAGCAAGAGCCATTTCACCATTCTGTAAAAAACCCAACCAAAAACAAACTCAAAAAACCACACCAAGAGGAAGGCCAAAAACATAAAAAGCTCATTTATCCACAGCGGGAAGGAAACACGGAGTGAGGCCAGCTATTTAACTTTCTTTTGCTTCAGTCCTCAGCTGAGTGTAGGCTCACAGCACTAACACCACTGACAACTGAGTACAAGCTTTTGCTAGAATGGGGAAAAAAAAATCACATTAGGCAAGTTGTTGTAAGACAATCTGAGACATCTGCTGCTATCTTTGAGAACCCAGGGAAGACAGACAAGCTTCAGATGGCAAATACAAGTCCTTTCGTTATTGAGGGAGATGGGGAATTATGGATCAATGAGCCTAACTTCAATTTCCAGAAGGAACTTGTAAGCACTTACTAATGCAGTAAGAAGCAGCAAACACAGATTTGTGGGAAAATGATCCTAACCAATATGATTTTTTTTTCCTGTGACAGAGTAAAAAGCCATGTGAAACAGCAAATGTCTTGGTTGTATTTTCACAAAGAGGGAGGCAAATTAGAGGCAGGGATACTATCCTGTTCAGAACCTCGTTCACAGTACTATTAGAGATACCAGAAAGAGTTACAGAGAGGTTTGGCATTTACTATTTTCATTAGGATTTGTGTGACATTTGAAATAGCAGAACTGACCCAAAGCAAAGAGTGTGGAAATCAAGTAAAAACTGTAAAGATCTGAGCATGGCAGGGAACAAATGAAGGTACAGCAGCAATCTGGGAGAAGGAAGGTTGGGCAGGAGTCTTTGTTATGTTTAAGGCAATCTCATGCTACCTGTCCATGGGGACTGACTGGTACCTGGTAACAGCAAAGGATGAACCCAGGTAAGGGAACTTCACTATCTGAGGCTGCTTCTTTTTATAAAACCTGCAGAAAACTGGTATATTAGAGTTCTTGCAGTCAAACATGGTTGAGCATGGCACCTAGGTTCAAAAGAACATGGAGAGCAACTGGCATATACTGACAGCTTATCTGCTGTATGCATTGCATTTCTGGTAAAAACATACTAAAAAAGACCCTCTGGTATTTGAATGTAAGGCATATAAAATAACTTTTCACTTCTAGTAAACATGGGTAAGACTTTGACTGGACCCTGTTTTGGGCACTCTGCTTTCAAAAGAGAATGTGAACTGATTTGAGTGCAGCTAAAAATCCAAGGTGTGCCAAGAAGCCCAGCAGACTTGGGTGGAAACACTACAGAATGTTTTTCTTTCCTAAAAAGAAGTAAACTAGATAGATGTAACAAATTTTGAATTTTTTCCCCCTTTCCCACAAACTAATACATAAGGTATTCAGAAAGAGAGCTTTAGGGCTGGGCATCAAGGCAAACTGATGTTACAGTGAAACAGACTGGTTTGGATCAGTGGTTGGAGCTGTTACCCATGAAGCCTGAGAATCTGTGGATTGCTTCAAAAACAGATAAGAAAGAGTAAAAAAATTCAATACATTCCTTGGTCTTCAACTCCTGCATAAGGATCTCTGGAAAATATTAGGTCTACAAACGTGTGGAAATATTGAGGTATAATAGAAGCTGCCATGGAGGAGGGATAGGGAGGACTGGCTTATTCCACCTGATTATTCTTTTTACGGGAGTTCTGCTGTTTGGGGCTATTTCAGGCCAAAGGGCAGGAGCCACCATGCAATTTTAAAGAACCTTTCTGTTTCAAAACTATAAGCACGTGCAGCCTCCAGCCTGCCCTCCCTTACCCCCCTCCCATTTGTTTCAAAACATATCAGTGTGTAACATAACCCAATTATTTGATCCATTATTACTAAAATATCAGAGCAAGACATGAATATTCATAAGCCAAAACAAGACTCACTGGTGAAGATAAAGCAGAGTAACATGAGTTACAGAGTAGATGTTACTGTTCCCAAACTGCCCTATATGAAATACAATCTTCAGAATATTTTTAACTTGCTTGCTGCTTGTCTAGAGAACACTCCTCAGCATATGAATGTAAGAGAAGGGCTGGAGCTTTTGATAAATTTTGCTACGTATTTTTGGAAAAGGAAACCAATTAGGTACTTTGTTAATATTTAATATATTATTGTGAGATACATACTATGAAATATACACTTCATGAAAAATGTCTCTAGCACTAAGCTTCACTTTCTGAGCCACAAACTACAGTAGCTACAGGCTGACTGCCATTTCCCAATTTTGAACTGCTTTTGTCAATTTCTTTTTCAAGTCTTGCCAGATTGTGGTGAGAACAGGCACAAGCATGAAATTAATTTCTTTCGCCTCTCAATGCCTGGAAGTGTTTGACTCTATGAATGAATAAGATGATTTTTTGGGTTAGTAAAGGTAAGAAGACCTGAGACACAAGGTCTGTGTATCTTTGCCAGCTTTGTGGGTGACTGGTAGGCAATAAAGAGATGTCATGGAGCAGCACCATAATAACCTGCACCTACATGTTGCTGTTGCAAAAGCATCACAGTTGTACACCTGGCCTCTACTGAGAAAAGAGGAAGTAGAAGGCTGGAGATTTACACAGTATCATTATAATCTTAGGTTTGGCCTTACTGTGAATTATAGTTTGGAACTGGAAGATTGGACTAAAAAATGAGGATAAACAGATCTCCATAAACTCAGAAAATTAATACTTTTTTTTTTTACATTGTAAATTACTATATCCTTTCTTTTATTTAAAACAGTAAGTTTAGAATTCCTTGGGTAAAGCAAAAACATAGCTCCATAATACATGCAAGGTTTTAAAAAAAATCCCAACCAAACAACCCATCAACCCACAAAACAATGTAACTTGCTGGTACAAAGATTTGTACTTTTTTTAAAAAAAAAGTCTACTCTAAAAAAAAAAAATCTCAGTTTCTAAATTAAGACAACATATAACTAGTGTAACAAAATGAAAGATGGGCTTATCACAGATGCCTCTATATTCTTGTGGTGGTCTGTACAACTCTGGAGTAGGTACCCACAATTTAATAAACAAGGTGAAAAAAACTGACTTTAAATGTTACTTAAGGAAACTAAAGCAGCAGATGAAAATCACATACCTGTAACGAGTAGACTCTGTTAGTATGCCCTTGCAGTGTGTGCAGACAGGTCTCTGTCTCTGGATCCCACACTTTGACCATAAAATCATATGCACCACTTACAACCCTTCTGCCATCATATTGAACGCACCGAACTGCAGCTACGTGGCCCATCAGAACGTGTAAACACTGGCCCGTCTCTATGTCCCAAACTCTCAGCGTAGCGTCTCGAGACCCACTGACCACTCTGGAGGAACAAGAAAACCCCTTCCATACTTAGCATTGGACATGAAAGTATTGAAACAATTAAATTTGGGTATACATCGGTTAGGAGTTTTAATTTGGGACATTAGATAGCGTTAGTGCAGTAGCCACCACAGACATGGCTTGGTGTGACATTTTATTAGGGTCTCAAATGACTGGAGTGTTCTTCCTTGCTCTACTCACCTCCTCACCACTATTTGATCTAATTAGCAATCAGAATCTAAAAATGCACTTCATTCCTGAACAGCAAAATGATGCCGTGAGAAATTCCATGGACTGTCATGTGTATGTATGAAAGCTTATGAATATGCTGAGCTCCAGCCAGTTCTATGAGCATTCTGTTTTATTGACTGAGTTAATTAAGCACAACAATTAAACAAAGATCTTTATAAGTTTTACTTTTAGCAAAGTAAAAAAATAAATAATAAATAATAAAGCAGTTATAATGCTTGATTTTTTTTTCTCCATTTATACTTTCAAAAGCTTTTTTAGGCAAGAACAGAAATTAAGAAGAATGAATATTAATGGAATTTATACAGAAAAAACCCCTCATCATTCTTCAAAAAAGAAGAAATGCAACCAACAGGCTCTCTGTCAACAGCTTCACACCACAGCCAAGTAACGGAGCTTTGCCAATGTTTGTTGACTCAAGACATGGTTTACTATTGCAAAAATTATGTTATAATCAGTTAAAATTTAAATAAAATACTGCAGCGACAATACTTAGAAAGTAATTCATTTAAAACGAGTAAAAGTTTGTAACATTGACAGAAGGAGAAATTACTCAGTGTGGGAGACTGGATCACAGTGTAACAAAGAACTGGCTTTGAAATAACGTAGACTGTGACTTTTTGAAGTACATGACTCGATTTTCAGTTCTTCATTTAGCATTCTTAGGCTTTTTCTTCTATTAATCATCTCCTCCCTCATGTTGATTTATGTTTTACTCAATGCTGGATGAGGTACCCAAGTTTAATGAGCATTTTCTGTGAACCCGAGTGCATGAGGCCCAGGCCGCGGCCGCTCTGGACGAAGCCGTACCTTTTCTCGTGGAGATGCATGCAACGCACGGTGGAGGTGTGTCCGTACAAGGTGTGTATGCATTCTCCAGTCTCGGCGTTCCACACCTTCAGCGTTCTGTCTGTAGATCCACTGATGATGATATTGTCCCTCATCTGTGATGACCACACTCCACCTGTGTGCCCAACCAGTGTTCTCAAACACTGAAAAAAAAAAACATTTTCCTTAGTTACCTTTTTGACAGAGTTGAGAGAAAACAGTAAGAAAAAGCAATCTTGGAGGCAACAGTTGGCTCTCATAGCAAGAGCCAGACACGCCCTGGAGACTGTCTTCTGACTGAACAAAAACATTCCACTTTTTACAAAAATACTCATCAAATTTCTCTCAATTGTTACTACTTCAACGCTAAGGAATTTTCCCTATAATCTTCCCCTTGACAAACTAAACCATCTTTCCAAATTTCTCAATACAAGGGCATGTTTTGCAGCTTTGAGTCATTCTTCTGGCATTTTTCTGAGTCACTGCAGGATTTCCAACAGTTTTCTGAAGTGTATTAAAAGTGGAGAAAGCATTCACTTGGTAGTTTTACCACCAATCTATAAGCCATATACTTCTGTTTTATTTTTCTGTTTATCCAAGAAACATCACACTCTGTAAGCTATAGCTATAGCATGAATCCTGCAAAAAATCACGTTTCAAACCTTCTTCAGACTTTACTGTTGCCCAGGAGAGGATCCCACATTACATAAGCACAGCCCACCTTCTTTTATCCCAAATGTATGACATGATTTCTCACCATGTACAGACAGTGTTTGCTCACACCTACTTCTACAAAACCCCCATCATCCTGGAACAATGACTTGTCTCTGTGTCTCAGCCTGTTTTCCTTACAAGTAATGACTATATACACTTTCTCACCAGGCAACAATAAATGCTAATTAGCACAGACAAGGAGAGATCCTTGCAAGACTCCTCTAGAAAGATACTTCATGAAGATTCTGCATTTACTTTAACAACATGATCTCTATAATTACCCACTTTCTAACCCATTTAAATATATGCCATGTTGATTTTTGCATTATTCTATTTTCTTCAGTTCTGTCATGGGGATACAGTCTTGCAGTGCACACAGCCATCTACTGCTGCACTATTATTTTTATCAGTCAAACCTGTAACTGCATGAGAAAAGAGGTCAAGGCAGTTTGAGGATATCTTTTTCTGTAATCTAATGCTAAGTGGCATTAATTGCCATGGCCTTCCTTTAACTGTTTGTCAGTTGACTCCTCTTGACGGTAGACTAGTGTTTTTTTATCTGAGATAATTATCTTAAATACCCACTCTTTCAGTTTATTCCATGTAAACATTGATGCACTTTAGCTTTCTAACTGTCTTGGACCTTCTCTTGGTGCTCATACCTTTTGAAAAAGCACTAATTTTACCCCACAGGTTACTTTAGGAAAAAAAAAATCATCAAAACCAGATTATCTGGATCACTTATTTTAAGAAAAACCATAACTTCGGTAGTTGTTGTTTAACATCCTTGAGAGTTTCTGCTGAAATTTTCTATTAGCACTGCATGCTGTATTTCCATCACATGCATTTTCTCCCAAAGTAAGTATTTTTTCTGCATCAGTGACAGTATACTAATTCCCGTTCTTAATATCCTGTTCTTTCTAGCATCCCTGTAAATGTCTTGGTTTTTTGCTTTGGATTTCCTGTCCTTTTACAAATTTTTAACCAGTCTTCTGCAATTCCTGGCTCCTAGCTTAATCACTGCTATCAAATCCATCTTTTTCATCCATATTTTTCAGTTCATAGCTGTTATTCACTTTTACAGCTCTCTTTTTTTTCTTATTTCAACCAATGTGCTCATATTTTAAGAAATCATCCTGCTAAAGTAGTAAGAACACAGAATCCTTATTTTGGGCTTTACATCTGTCAAGGGAATTATTTAGTCATGTTCATTTGCACAAACCAACCTTTAGGGTTTTTTATTTTATTAATTCTTCAGCATCACTAAGCATGAGGGCTGATACAGCACGCTTCCATTTTTCATACACAGTTTCTGGCTGTCTTAAAGGTTTGGGGTAAATAGTCATACTAGGTTTTGTAATTACTTTCAGAAAATTACTGAACGATAATTGTTAAGTCATGCTACTGTGCTCAATTTTATATATTTAAAAGAACATTTTTCTTTTGGGAGTATTGTATGTACAAAGAAAGTATTTTTCATTTGTGTTTAGGTTGCCCTTTCCAATTAAAAAAATGTAAATTTCTTTATGGGATCCTTCATTAGACTGTTTGTTGTAGGGAAGCCAACAGCAGCAGGGTGAGGCTGCCTATGGCTCTTAATTTTATTCTTAGCCACAGCAGCATTAACAATCCCTTCAAGGATCTTCTAGACATGCAATGACAAATGCTTAATACACTCAGCTTCAACATTATGAAGTGGATACCTTTTACATCTTAAACATGTTATCCTCAATAGTTATCCTGTTGTTACCTATACCATTATGACCAAGCTAAGTACACACAATACTAGCCTAAAAAGAAGTACTGTTTCCTCAAGGCCTTTTCTACATCCTTGGAGCATGGTCAGTCAGGCACCTCAAAACAAAAAACCTGTGGGCTGAGTACCCGTGATGTTCTAACGTGAGTGAAATGCTCAGTACTGTCTTTTTGATTGCACATATTGTTTTGCTTCTCTAAGCCAAAATTAAATTATTGAAGCTTATTAAATTCCTGCCCGAGCCGGATCTAATTTAATAGGAAATATTTAAACCTAAAGCAAGTTAATTTTTTTTTGTGGCTCAGCAATATAGTAGCTTGGAAAGAAAAACAAACCCTGTATTTGAAATCAAAGCCAGTAAAACGAACACCTTGTTTCAAAAACTTGAAAAACAATCAGAAAGAATCCTAGAAGACAAGTGAGAAAGGGGGATCTAGAGGGGGGGTAAAAGCAGCCTAAATTAAGCTTTATGGAAGATAAAGTAACATATCTGGCCAAATTCTTTAAAACCCATGTCACAAACGACTCCGCAAGCATAGCAGAATTGCCAAGAGAATAAGGATATATGCCAATGGTAACATGAGCAGCATTGCAATTTCACATCAAGGTGACTTTTTTGAACTAGAAAGTTTCTGCGTGAGAAAAGGCGACCCACACATTTAACTGGTACTTCTGATTCTTGGCCCAGACAGCACCAAAGGCCACCCTGCAACGTGGTCTGATGGTACAGCAGCATTTTGGATGCACCAGTGCTCTACCTGTAGTTCATTTCCTAAGGAATTCAGCAAAGTAGCCCAATTACCTTGCCTGTAACCGCTGACCACACTTTGAGTGTGTTGTCATCAGAGCCGCTCACTATCCGGTTCCCACAGAACTGCAGGCATGTGATCACATGGTCATCGTGGCCTTTGAGCACCTGACAATGAAGAACACAAAAACGTAGAGTCACAATTTAATGCAGGAAATTAGAGAGAAGCAGAAGAAACAAAGTGTTCTTCTGATTCATAAATTACAAAATGCTAGAGTTGCTTCAGTAATAATAAAGCCCCTTAATCCCGTGTGTCAAGTCTAATTTACCGCCAGCTGGGACCAAAGAAGGTGTTTTCCTCCTTCCACAGAGTGATGCTGCATTGCTTAGCAAGCACACTACAGCTACTCCTAAAAGCTAGAAGTACCAGGAAAAATCCCTAACAAAAGTAGGCTGAATTAGTAACTGGACATTGCTCGATTCCTCTACAGTTATTCCACCTCTTTATTTTTCAGTTGAGTTACTGTTACCTTTTGTTTCAATCTTGAACAAAAAAAGGATAGGGCTGTATTATTTGCTGAGTATTTGTATTTCAGTGGCCAAGGCTGACTATGTCTATTTTTCCCTTACCAGCCAAGCATTGTATTGTGTTAAATGCCAGGCAGCACCAAAGTGAAAAACTAGAAAACCATTAACTCAATTAATTACAAACAAAAGCAAAAATTTAATGTGATGGGAATGTGGATTGGCATGTTGCTTTATAGGTGGGATTTTCAATACTTGATTTAAGGAAAACTGTAATTCTGTACATTTTATTGTAATACAGTAAAAAAAAAATCCTTATCAGAATACATAGAATGAAGAATTTTTTATTTAAGATATCTGAGCACTTTTTAAGGTGTTCATTGAAATGAAATGGCATTTGGATAATGCCAGAGGCTGTAATTTTAATAATAATTCCAAGATAACTTGATGTGGCATATCAAGGCAACAGAACCGTTGCCAGAGATGTACATAAGTCACGGCCAAATAAACAGCAGGATATAGCCATAGGTTTCCCATGGGAATTTTTTGTTCTTATTTTTATTATTTTCTTGTACAGTAAGTAGAAAAACAGGTAAATTGCCTTAAAGCCTTAAAAACCTATGAATATGGGTTTTCTTCATATTTCTGACTGTTTGTTCAATACCAGGATTGATTAAACAATTGCTATTTTATTTACAGAATGTCTGAAATATTGCTTCATATCTTGATATTGGAAAAGATGTAGTGATAGTGTATCAATATCATTGAAAGAATTTTAATATTTAGAAAACCTCACAAAAAATCTTAACACAGAATGAAGTTATTGTCTTGTGCTGCTCAATTTAGAAGAATATACTTAAAAATAAAGCATGAATCACAGAATACTTGTGGAGTATTTTTATGTTGCAACATGGCCCAGCTCTACCAATACATACACATACACTTATATATGTGTCTCTATGTTCGAATATAGGTATTCCCAATCAAATCCATGAGATTGCCTGTCTCAAAGAGGCTGGCATATTTATAGGAATTCATGAAAAGGTACAGAAATTCTTAGAACAGTAGTGAAAGAATTCTGTTACATGAAGAATAAGACTTTGATGTGCCAATATGGTGCTCAAAGTATAATTTAACCCCAGGGTAAGCTGAAATACAAATTACATTTTTCTGTAGCAATACACTGCTTTTTGTGCATGGATAGTCTGGTTTGTCCAAAGGAAAAAAAAACAATCTACGAGTCGATCCTGCTTTGTTCATGGCACTGTGCACAGAGCTCAGAACCTCACCTTAGGTGATTTAAGTTCTCCTCGCCTCCAGTTGGTATCAATCCTGTGTTGTCTAATGTAGGCGCTTTTCCACGGACTGTGTATAAAGCCTGGTTTTATTACTTTCCTCCTCTTGATATGTAATGGTTCATCAATCCCTAAAACGGATTTTTAAAAAAGAGGGGGAGGGGAAAAGATGAGGTCACCCCACAGAAAACACCTTCCCTCCCAAACCTTTACTGTGACCCCTGACATTAAATTCAGCAGAGAAATAACAACCCCCTGCACGCCACTCTTTGTGTGTCAGTGACACTGCCCTGCTCCTCAGTGAGTTATATCACATCTGTCCTTGTTGGTTCCGCATAATCATTACAGTAATCATGGCTGAAAATGCTCTAGTTCATCATTCCTTGCTGGCAACCTACTAGCTTGGTTTTGGATCCCCCTTTCCAAGGCAACACAGCAGAATATTGCCTTCTAAAAATGAGTATAGTCCAAAAAGCTCCATAACCACTCATAGGCTCATGTTGGAACAGTTCAAGAACTAAACCTTTCTGTCTGTGGTTCTTCACTCTGGTCACCCATCTTCATTACCTTTAAGTTCACTGTGACTCCTTGTATTAGTGAGCTTTTAATTCCTTTCTTGATTTGAAAGGCTGAGTGCTTTTGGCATTGTCCTCTCCTGGCTGGAATTTAAGTATAGCTATGCCCTTTCTGACTTGACACTTAAGCAGTAGTGCTTTGGTTTAGCCTTGCTACTACAGATATGGCTTTTTTACAATTCTCTCACCCTCTCTTTTCTATGCAGCTCCTCTCTCCACCGCATCTCATTACTGGCAGGAGTCTTGTCTCTTGCCAGTATGTGGATTTCACTCTTCTGCCTGCAAGTTGAATTAACAGCTCCCTCATGTTACTGAGCAGCTCACTGAGGCTAATCAGGCTGCAATACTGCCCTGTTTGTCTGTGTTCTCATGTCTGGACATACTTATTCTTACTCACAAGCTCACAAATGTAGGCTTGTTCCCTTCTCAACCTTATCCGTTTTTCTCATGCTGTCCTCTTAATACATTTTCACTTAAATTTTTAAGAGGAGAATCTTTAGAGAGAATTGAAGAGGTTAGATACCTGGCTTTCATTGCAAAAGAAACCGGATTAATTTAGGTACCCTTACAAAAAGACAGCTCCACTGCCATTGTCGTGGTTTTTGAAGCCTTTGCATCGACCTCTCACAAGTCCTTGTCTCCATACAGTCTGGACAAGGACCTGTGTCCAAGAGTGATGCTGCTCTGAGATCACATGCATGTGCTCTGTCCCCTAGAATAGTCTTCTTGTTCATACAATTCTCCTTAAAAATAAAAGCTTACATTTTTCATGTGCACAAATACATGGCTCCTTTCTTAGGAGCCTTTTTTTTTTCCATTCATATTAATGCTGAACCACATTATATTCTTGATTTGGCACAAGCAGGATAATATTTGTGTGGCTAATGGATTGTGTGTCCCTCTCTAAGCAATCCTTTTAGCACCTCCTCTCACTACCACGTGCCATTTCTGTGTTACTTTTCCTACAAGTGATGTGAAATTACAGCCGCCTTTCTACCAAAAAAAGAGTTTTTCCTCCATGTTACAAACTGCAAGACTATACTCCATCATTTTTATATCTCATGTCTCATTTCCTTTGGTTGTATCTTGAATAAAAATAACTCCTAAAAAGCAAAACCAATTGATTTCTAAAACATGCAACTGGTATAAATACGATATTCAAACTTAAACTCTAGTTTCATTCCTAGCACTCCATGGATTATTTCTGCTTCCTACTTCCAACAGAGATACATACCATGTAGCGCCAAGCATAACTAGCACTAAATCTAAAGTCACACGAATTGCCTTGGTAAAACTTTAAGCTTATTATGTAAATGAACTGCACTTTTTATGATAGTAACACTTCGACCATTATATCCATCTTTTTGCTCAGCCTTACCCTCCTCTTTGCATTTCTCTCTCCAGAGAAGATTATCTTCAGCCAGAATTCTCCAGTAACGACATGTCTGGGCTGCCTGCAGAAGGTCCCTGGGTTCCAGGAATGACAGCACATACAGTGCCAGCTGTAAAAAATAAGAAGAAAGTGTATTTTCTGCATTGCTTTTGAAAAGAAAAGTGAAGTAACTCTTCATATTATCACACATCAGGGGCTGAAATACAGAAAATTGAAACGATAAATTATTAAACAATCTCAGAAACTTAACAGAGTCTAGTTTATTCCTGTGGGCATGTGGAAATGTAACAATCATCCTAAGTAACTAAATCCATACAGATCACACCACAAAGTGATTCTCATATTTGCAAGAAAGTAGATGTCAGCTGAAATCACTATTATGCTTTTTTAAAAAATGTAATCCACATTACTGTGAATCATTAGCAGAATTACTACTGAACTAATTATGCCTGTTATTTTAGCTAACAAGTACACCAGAAGTTATTCTGAGGGTACAGCACTCACCATGGGAGCAAATAGGGGGTGTATGTTGTGAAGAATAACATCACTCAGCCCAAATACAGAACAAGTAAATGCTACGTGCACCTGAGCTCCAAAACACTCTGCAGTGGTAGGAAATGCAATGTGTGTACTGTCGTTTTCTGAGGAGAATGCAAACACACTCCTAGGTGGTGTTACAAGGAGTTTTATGGACTGGGATGTGGAAGGATCAAAATATGTACCTTTAGTACAGTATGTAACCAAAGCCACGTGGAAAATCCCAGTGAAAATAAACAGAAGATGAGCTATTCCATGTAACAAAATTAAAGATTATTGAGAGAATTCAGATCTCAGCTGACTGAACTAAGCCATGCCATGAACACCACAAACCCCCCAAAATCTCCACATAGATCTTCAGATGTACTGAAGTCTTAAACAGGGACAGAGGCACCTAAAACACAATCCAAAACGTAAGGACAGCTATCATTAAGGATATGATGACCAAGTATAACTTTTCTACTTGACCTTCTACATCTCCCTAGTCATGGCAAAGTGCAAAATGCAGGAAAAGTCCCTTCCACAGCTAAAAACTCTGCAAAAAGAACCATATTGATAAAAGTGATGCAGAGAACTACTTACATGCTGAAACAGTGGGGTCTTTGTCAATAACTAATAGGATGCAGAAGCTGTCAAGGAAATCAGATCATCCACTTTTACTTCTGCTTGCCATATCTTTTTGTGTTTAGGATTCCAATTTTAATTTTTAGCTGAAGTTATGATATATAGAAATGGAATTTGCCCTTCAGAGCAGCACAGACCAAAATTTAGTAAGGAAGTCATAACCCTAGGCTGTTGATCTCAGCAGATTTTTGACCTTATTTTGTGAGAAACATCTATTTTCAGTAATCTAGACCAGCTAGCAACTGAGCAGGAAATAAAAATTCAGTATGTCAGAACTGTTTGCATTTTGGTTGCACACAAACCTTGTCTGCAAGTCATCACCTGCAGCTCACAGGGAGCATGTACAACTCCACATTTGAGGGACCTGTGTCTTAAATTATGTAATATATCCCCTAGGCATCCTAGGCTATAAACCTGAAGACTCTTCCTCTGTCCCTACTCAGGAAATCAGCATTTAGGATCTGGTGTAAGGCTCTTTATTATAGGAGCAACAACTGTACCTGTCCTCTCAGACTTTCTGTTCTTAATTCCTGGCAGGTAAAATTATTGAAGAAATGCTGTTCCTTACACACAACACATAGTCTTGCATGTGGTAAGACTCAAACATGACACAGACCCTTTCCATTTTTTTTCTGGATGTTCCTCAACTGACAGCAGAGTTTGTTTAAATATCATTTGTCCTTTCTCTACATCTTCTAAGATGGTGCTAATTAAACCTGTGAGCCAACTCATTCTAAGCCAGGTTACATATGGGTAACATTTATTTTAGACTATATTTATCTAAGTAGTCATCAAGGGTCAACACAGCCCACAGCTGACTTTGAGATTAGTACTGCATAAAAAATGATGTTCCTTTGTCTCAGCTCATGGATGTAGTTGTAAGAAAACTTCAGCTAGCACAGGTCTGACCTTTGATGGAACTGGATTTAGGACTGCTCTCTGCTGTAGTGTTAAGGATACCCAATAGTAAGCCTTTTTCTACACTCACACAGAACCAACAGAATTCTATGGCTGATTTCAGCAAAACTCCTCATCTGTTCATTTCTAGACCTATTTTCACAAAAAAGTAATTTGATTAATTATTTCTAAGGTCTCAGCAAGAAAACAGGAGTATTTCTTTCAGATCGTCTGACTGCATGTTTCCTTAGGAGGAAAGCAAACATTTTCTTGGTTATTCAGCTATTATGTTGCTGTCTTTGCATTGCAGAAAACGGATTTGAAGCAAAGCCCTCCTGCCCACATCATCTTCTTGTTCTGGTTCAGTAGTAAAATCGCTGCATTGCATCCAACAGCACTGGAGAGAACTACAGATGTTAATGCGGAGCGACAACCCAAGGGAGCGTGTTTTCACAGGATGCTGGCTTTGGTAGGGAATCCTGTCACAGCATTACTGACCCTAACAACTTGTTTGTGCCCCCACAGCTCAGTGTGTCGCCCCCACTGCAGCCAGCACTTCACAGCTGGGGACAGCACAGCTTGGGAGAGCTGGGTGAAGGAAAAGGTGGTGACTCCACGAGATGGTGGAGTCAGCTCAAAAGGTTAATTTTGGTGACAGTGACTCGAGGTTAGGAAGGAAAAATAATTTAAAAAATTATTTAAGCCAACTTCACTGGTAAAGTCAGTCTGTCATGGAGTACTTGCAATATCCTGGTTTCAAGAGGCAAGAAACCCACTAAAAATAAACAAATTAAACATGAGTGGTTTAAAATGGAGTCCAGAAATCTAAGTAAGAAAGAAAATTTTATTGCTAAATAGTGTATCTTTTCTGTGAAGAAATTTTGAAAACTGAAATAGTAACATGATCTTTAGTTACAGTGTAACTAGATCACTGGTCGTACTTGAATTAGTTTTGCCACAAAATCATGCAAAGAGATCTGATCTTTGAATTACTGTTACCAATAGACGCAGAAGTGGCAAAGTATCTCCTGTCTCCTCAAAATATAAAGTCTTGCTGCCTTTCTTGGCCTCTGAACTAAGGCTGCTTTGGGCAGCTTCTCTAGAAACACGCCAACCACAGAGGTCCTATTGAACTGTTCTCCTCCCCCAGTGTCCTTTCCATTCCTCAAGGCGGCTGCTGCAGAAAGTGCTTCTGTAAATACTAATCCTGTGTCCTGTGTACTAAGTTAATACTCATTGCATAAATTGATTCCAACCCTTACAAATACCAGCCAGCAAGGGAAGGCTGTGACACTTCCTGACTTGTGAAGATACAACAATATATAAAAGGAAAGAAGGGTCTTGTACATCTCAGTATTAAAAAATAGGATATACACCAGAAAAGAATGTCAAGGAACAGAGATACAAAACAGTCTTCAGGTAGTAAGACTATGTCAAACACAGCAACCAAATACTAGCACCAGAATATCTTAAAAGAACTTGGTTTTTATAGTGTTAGCAACTAAGACTTACAAAGACTTCAGCCCTCATGAAAATTTTCACGCAGAAAACCCAACATATGGTAGATCTGGCAAAAGAAAGTAAGACTTCCTCCCCTCTCCAAATAACAAACATTTCCAAGTCCCTAAAATCAACCAAGGTCAGAAGTGCCATTTCTAAATTAACTAAAATACATTTATTTAATAACTGCAGCAAACTGGGTTTATAATCTTTCACATCCAGCCTCATGTTCTAGTTGTGAAGACATCACGAATTACTCTTCTGTGGACAGCATTAGTTACACATGCTGAAATCTAAATCTTACTTTCTCTTTAACCTGATACAACATGATCTGATTTGCAGTAAAGGATTTACTGTAACATGTCTGCTTAATTACAGTTTGGCTTTATCCTTAGTGAGAAGTGCTTTTCTGGGTTTACTTTTGGTTTATTTCATAGAGATTTTAGGGCTCTGCTTGTTTAAAATAAATTAAAAGATAACATTAACAAAACCCCCACCAGTTAAAGGATTAAAAAATAATGCTTATGCTTACAGAATAATGTGCAGAGAGGTCTTACATCCAGAGGAAATTTTTGTGTGTGTTGCCCTAACAGAATTAGTTCTCAAAAAAAGAAAAGCACAATTGGCCCAATTAAGATACAGAGATATTTTTAAAGCTACTGGAATTTTGTTTAAAGGGGTCATGTGTATTTCCAGGTATCTAAATGCCTATCAAGAGATAGAGGTATGTTAATCTGAAATTCCAGTAGTCATGTTATGGCAGTGTACCAAATTGTGAACCTCTAACATCAGTTTAGATGTTGGCAAAATCAGATGGCAGCTGATGCACTGCATAATCCAGTATTAACCTCTATTTCTCACCTCTTTTGGGAGCAAAGAAATGAAGTCTCTTTGAAACTGGGGCTCTATCACTTGCATCATGTGTTTTACTTGTGTTGGTTCACAACTATCAATGAGTTCATCTAAAGCAAGTAACTTCTCTGGTCCACTCCAGCTCTGCAAGGAAAGAAGAAGAAAGAAACAGTAAGCTTAGTTTAACACACTAATTTGGTTTATATCAGCATGTGCCATTGCTTTGCCAATAAGGCAAACTAAGTTTCCTCATCGACCTATATGCAAGCATATAAAAAGCCAAGAGATAAATGCTCATGCTAATGACACAAAAATGAGGAGTTAATCAACACAAAATATTCAAAATTACTACACTGATTCATAAGCTAAGAAAGGATTTGTTATACGCACACATACAGATTGGCAATTAAATAGATAATAATATTTAGTAATAATAATTATATTAATTAAGCTTCTTTTAAAATTGATGAAATCTACACACACGCTACACACAACGGAGGAGTTGCAACAGAATGGGCTTCCTCTCTTTCCCCATTATGCATCCAAGTGAGATGGCAACTTTTAGCTTTCATGTTTCATCTGGTAGACCCAAATCTTGAAATGAGAGGAAATAAAAGTAAAAAAGTTTCTCTGACAGTACATTAGCTTACTGCCTGCTTATTACTACAGTATGTCCCTAAGTAACAATGTTATAATTTCAGAATCCTGGCTATAAACCAACACATATTTTGTAAGTATCAATTTACACTTGAATAAACAGGGAATTTCAAATGGTAATTTTCTTACTTCACATTTTTACTAATGGGCACCATAACATTTGAAGATTTTAATAAGGCACTCAACAGAGAGCATAGCAGTTTAGAAGCATCATTTCCAGAAAAAAAATTATTAACTTAATATACGGCACATCCGAAAAGCGTATCTTAAACTCATCTGTGCTCATCAAAGAGTTTTGATTTGTTATGTGAAAACAATTTAATGAAAAAAATAATTTCTACAGGAAAAAACAACAGCTACAGCTAACTGATTTAGCAACAGAATTAGAGCACAAATAAAGCCTTAGAGAGAAAATGAGACACCACGGTTTTTGAGAGCAGATTCACATTCATATTCTCAAATGTCTTCTAGAGTGACACTTACAAGTAAATTAGCACATACAAATGATATTACAGTTATGGTAAGAGGCTAACTGAAATTAAAAAAAAAAAAAAAGGCAAGATACCTTACAATTAAGGTTTCTGTATTAATCTGCCATGTATCTCAGGACCATTATTACTCATGCTCTAAATTTCTGTTCTCTGGATTTGACTCTGACAATTCACTCCGGTCTCCACAATACTACAATGTTTGTATACTGTGCAGTTTCTGCAGAGCAATGAGGCAAGTGAAGAGGAAGCTGGAATTTCTGAAAGCGAATGCAAAGCAGATAAATACCCAGCTTTACTCGATGTAGAAAGATCACCACGTTGCACCATTTCTCCCTATTTAAAACGTCAAAATACTTGAAATGTCAACAAAAGTATCATTTACCCAGACAATGACCCAGGTGACCCCATTCCACCGGGGCAGTGGAGGTGGCTCCCAGCTGCCGTATTTAGGGAGTGAGCACCTGCCGGGGCGGCTGCTCCCTCACCCCACAGCAAACACGTGGCACCACTGGACAGCCTACCCTAATGGAGGAGGGGGAGAAAGTTTCTGACCCGAGTCCTCCCACACACTGTTGGCAATTGGTAAAATGGACTAAGCTGGCAAAAAAATTATTCCCTGTCCACCTGTGTGTATGTAGTTATCACCAAGGTTTCTGTGTCTCACATCCAATACTTCAGAATATTAAAAAGAAACAAGATTGTCTCAGCCAAAGTTGCGGCAGCGCTGTTGTAAACAGCTTTTATTATAAATTTCCTCCAGTAGAAACATTTGCATCACATAGCAGTTGTCCATAAATCATGCACTGAAGAATGGTTTATCTCACCAACTTTCCAACTGTTGTTTGTTTCATTAACCCAGAGCTTAGCTGGTGTTAGGTACAAACGTTTGCAGTCTTTAATCTCATCTGTCAGTCGTGTCTGAATTTAGGAGAATTAAAAAGAGGGAAAGTAATACCTCTGCTACTTCCTTATAATATAAATTTCCAAGGTCAGTCTACTTTTAATTTATAAGCAGCTACATTTACTAAATTAGAACAACTCCACCTGAAGAGTATTGTTTGCTGCTGTGGTAAATGTTGCTAGCAGTTACCAACATGTTATTGCTTAATAATGTCACTGTACACTGTCTTAATCTGTAACTTCCTTACACTTACTTGGTTTTTAAAGCATAATACAGATCTGAACAGAAAAGGGAAAAGATTCAAGAATGGGAAAGAGATGCTAATGACTAAAAGCAGCACTCTGTTTTATCTGTTTCATCATTCATCATTAGCGGATGGGTACAGGCAGTTTCCTAAGGCTCTTTTTAAGCAGTTTGCTGCTACAAAGTGTTGTCTCTAAACACTGTCCCTTTAGTCTTTCACTTGAGCAAACAAACCTCCAGCTACAGTTAGTAAGGGGTCTCTGAAGGAAATGTCTGACATGGAAAACTGGGATGAAGCCTTGCCAGATGAACACAACTGTTTATGTTAACAAAGGCAAGACTAGTAAACTCTGTTTCTGGCCCCATAGCTCGGTCCATTTGCAAAAAAATTGCATGTCGCTCATTAGTCAGAGAGAGTAAGGAGCAAGTTTGTGGCTTTGATAAGAAACGGCAGCAAACAAATGTTGCAGAAGAAAAAGTAAATGCTTGCCAAACAGTTTGCAAAGTTTCAAATGTTGTAGATGACTGGAGACTTCTGAGACACATGGCGTAGTGTCCAGATACCTTGGATTTCTACCAGGCAATCCTTTTCAAATTGAAGATCCTTGTAAAGAATATACTTTATCTTTAAAATGCTTTTGCTTAATTGGCTTTCCTTATCTTCAAAGCTTAAGAGTTTAATTTTAATGTTAAAATTAAAATAAAGCTTTTATTATGGATAGGGTTTCCCCTAGAAAAGGTAACTCCAGGATTCATTTACATAGCCAAGTGGGAAGCCATCAGGGCCTACTGACACTGTTCTTTGAATTACTTCACATTCCTAAACAAACATACCCTCTCTTTCTTCCCATTTCCTCAGAAAGGTGTTGATTTGTCAGCCAAGGCCTTTTAGCTGTTTCATACCATTTCCTCATTCAGTAATGGAGCTGCTGTGGCGATGGCACTACCGACCTGAAAACTACCTCTTCTGCCCCTCTGCTATTAAAAGTAAATGTCTTCCCTTTCTTATAATCAATCTAAACAACATCTTTGCTGCTTCTACAACTTCAACCTCATCCCTCCTGTCTGACCTGCCACCTGTCTTTCTATGATCACCTGTTTCTGCACCTCTAGTCTCCCATGACCTACGCTTTTCCATCACTCAGATCTCATCTGCCACCTTCAATTCGTACAATTACAGCTGGTAGCAATTATATCCTTTTGCTATAATAGGTATGTTAAGGACAATCTATTTTAAAGGGTTTAACTTCAAGATGCTGTTCTCCATTATTAAGTTCTGTTAACTGTCAACAGTTAAGTTCTGTCATTACCAAGACCTGCAGGAAGAGTTCTTCCTGGAGCTTAGTTCTGGCTGACTCTTGGATCAGTTATTGAGAACCCTGCCATCCCCCACCCCAAAGGTATCTCAGTCAGGATAAAAATAGCACATAAGCACTGAAAGAAACACCATCTACATCAGCAAGCAGTTTGTCACATCAGGATGGATTCAGGAGCAGCTGGTGCTGAAACCCCCACATTAACCCCTACCAGAGCCCCAGTCCCCACTCTGGTTCCCTGGGCTGAACATTTGTGGCACATGTGATGGACCCTGCCTAGAGGAGCTGTGAGTGGTTCAGACCCTACATCCCTGCTAGGGGTTGGACAACACAGTTTTTCCTGAAATCAGTTGAGTTTGTATGTAACAAAACTGCCATGAGAGCCAAACCAATGGGAAATAAGCAGGGATGGTCAGAAGACCTGCTGTAAGTCTGCACTATTCCTCTGAAACAAACCAATAATGGTGATAGAGCCAAGAAAGGTAACCAGTTGCAGAGCAGATCTCTCCCAGCCTGTGTGTAGGGGTTGTACAGAAACACCAAACCCTTGACCCAGTCCCACCATAAGCTGCGATGCTGCTTATGATACAATCTTTACCACCTGCTTCATGTAAGATACTCAGTTGTACATTTATTCATTCTTTGGAAGGATCAGAAATGGAGAATGGTAAGTAATTTGAATTTAGGTGGCTTAGCCAACTATTTATATGAAAAAAAAAGGAACAGTGCTCTTGCCAGCCAAAAATGGCAAAAGCATTTTGGACACTATCTAAACTGCTGAGAAAAAAAAAAAAAGCTTCCAATTTGGGGTAAAATAACTGTTAGTTTTTCAAATAATTACCTATATTAGTATGTGTGCAACAACTTTTCAACATCAATATTCTATGAAAATGCAATTCTTTTACACATTACTTACATAAAACACCCTAAGTATGTAAAGTAGGAAGAAAAATGAGAGAGAGAGCTTAGTAATTTTTAAAGCAATACCATCTCTTGACTGAACTTAGCATCTAGCTGAATTCTTTTTTCCTTATAGCAAGCAATTTGATGACTTAAAACTTCTTGTAAAACAAGAATTTTGTAAAGACATGCATGGGCACCGAGTTTTAAAAACTCCTTATAGTGGATTTTAAAAAGACCTGAATCCGACATCCACTGCAAACCATAAAAAACAAATTGGCCTTTAAGAAATTAAATGGTTTGAGTATATTAAAATTCTTTTCTGCTTTTCTTTCCAGACTTCATCAAAATCAACATACATCTTTATTTCTAGAGGGCAAGTGCAATTACACAACTGTTTCTCCCTTCTGCATTATTTTGTTACTTCTAAAATAAAAGGCTTAGATCACCTATACAACATAACAGCAGGAAGAACATATAAAAAATAAATGTCAAAAAACCCTTACAGACCATCTTAAGTTTTCTTCATATTTGCAGAGTGGTCTTGCTTTTATCTGAAATGATCACACAGTAGAAGGACTGAAGGCCAACTATAGGCAAGAGTCCTCAAAATAACTGATAATCACTGGTCACTGCCAGCTTCTTCTATGCCAAAGAACAGTTCTACCTTGAAACAGTGCATTTGTCCACCTGACATGCCACTGGAAATTTAGCTTTAAAATCAATATATTTTCATATAAAATATGAGTGCTATTAGGCAGGCCTAGCAAATATGCAGTACACAAAAAAAGCTCTCTCATTCCTGTTTCTCTACAGGAAAAACTTTGTATTGCAAGAATGATGCTGCATGTGCCATTTAATCCTGCCCTCTGGCTAGAGCCAGCTCCCCTATGAATGTGCTTTTATCATTCAGCTGTTTAAGACTCGCCCCTTTCATGAAACTCATGTGAAAAATAAGCACATAGAAAATGAGGAGGCAAGCAGATGCAACACTGAGATAGAGCTATGTGACTTTGAAAGCTTTTGATTCTAAAATAAGGGACTCCCTTTTGTGAATACAATAAAAACTACCAGTGACAGACGTGATCAATAAGTGCTACTCACTGATCTCCAGTTAGGAGAGAGAGGGTCCATCTTCCCCCCCAGTAGTATAAATCAGCATTTAGACACTTAGCACAGCAACTAAAGTATTTTGAAAAGTTTAAAGTATCTAGTTATAGGCTTAGTAAAGCATGTTTTCTACATTACAAACTGTACATCTGTCTACACAGACAAAATTTTCATGGGCTTACAGACTACTTTTCCTTATCCTGCTGGAACAGACAACAGCATTACTTTTACTGTCATGTGTGTCTGCACACACTCTCAAAAATTTCAGCCTTTCATAATCTTTTTTAAAAAATATGTAACTATCAGTAACTATCAATCTTATGTGAAAATACATGTTGCATGTTGTCAATAACAGAGCTTTTGTTAGTACAAGCGTTTTAACATTACAAAATATTAAAATACAATTTAGTATTACATGACCATACATACAAAGTATCATTCAAATATGATTCTTAGGGGATAAAAAGACATATTTCTATGAACCGTCTCAAAAAAGATACACTATAGTAATTAAATGTGAGTATTTTTAAGAAACTGAATGATGTCTACAAGAATCTTAATTTTAAACTTGCACTGGTTTAAGCAGATCATAAATGTGTAAAAATAAAGAGGAAAGAGGTTCTACATTATTATTTTAATGTTCAGAACTGACAGTGATTGAGATCAATGGTATTACGTGCCAGCATGAATCAAGCCAAAAGCAAACTTCTGCCTGCAAAATTGTATGCTAGCTACCATATCTTCTCTCTTTGCCTGTTACAGTAATTGAAACACTGCCTGTATTTGTTACTCCTTTAGAAAATGTTTTTAGAAGTAAAAGTTTTTTAATCAAGATAGGAAGACATAATATTTCCATTTTTGAAATCAATGATTTGAAAATTACTCGCCCCTGCTTCTTAAAAATACAGAGCAAAACATACAGTAGAGATCTCTATGGTACAGGTTGTGGAACAGGAGCAGAGGCCTGCCCCAAACTGTGTTTGTATTAACATACACAAAATTGGCTTAGGTGCTCCCAGACTGGTGTCCAGGCAGATTTCAGTTTTGACCTGTGCAAGTGGTCCATAGCACTGTCCTTCATATCTTTCCTTTGTTGGGTCAAGGTTCTTTTAGGTGTTGTTGGAGGCAGTTGAAAAGATACAGAAAACCTCTTCCCTCCCTCCCTCTCTCCAACTGTGTACACATGTACTGGCTGACATGTTGAGTACAAAAAGATCAGTAAAAACACACACTGAGTTTCCTTTTAATCTATTTTTTACAAACTTCTCTTTCTATTCTTAGAAGATACCACACTTAGGACAAATCTAGTGCTATACTTGCACTGAAGCCAACCATGCACCAAAGCTTACTAGTCTCAAGTGAAAATATCTCAAGTTAGCTTGAGGCCATGGACGTAGCCATTACATGTTGACAGACTTGGCAGAAAATATGAAAGCACTAAACAGGAAGGGTTATTTTATTAAGAAACCAGTGAAAGCCATTATTTTTTATCAATCTCTACTGTAACTTGCTGAAACAGGGAACAACAATTCCTTAAAGTTGATACCCATTTGTTTCTGCAACAGAACACAAAATCAATGGCAGACACATTCTGGATGTACAAGGAAAACTGACCCTACTGAAGCAATCTCCTACTTAAACCATGGAGGTAAGGTGCTTCACATGTTTGTTTCTCTAAGCACTGGTTACCTGAAACATTTTCAGCCATTCCTGAAGGCCTGACGGTGGCTGCACAGATGTAATGCGGCGACGCTGCTGTCCCTGGCCATTGGCTGCCCTCAGGTCTCCAAAAGTAGTAGGTGTGGCAGAACATGGCACCAGCCCCGTAGTACTATGATACAAACAAAAGTGACAGTCATATGTAAAACACTGGGAAAAATTCAGAAGTCTGTTGCAGAAATAAATATCTAGTACATAACTTGCAACTATGACTTAAACTCTTCAGCTTCATGCAAAAGCATTAACATGAAAAATTGTGCAGCTGAACACTCAAGAGGTCAGTCCCTCACTTGGATAAATCTGCCACCTTCTACCACTGCAATGCTAACCCTCCAGCTTAGGGGGAAATGGGGATCACCTTTCAAGGCTGAAAAATTAACACTATTAGTTGGCCAGCAAGTTTTCTATAAAGATGCAGGTTTATATATTCCTTTCCTTGCCAGAGTACTTCCTTTCCTTCTAGGCTGCACTGGTGCCTTATGACTGAGGATGTAGGAAGCCAGCTCAGAGTCTCACCTGTATGTGAAATGTACTAGTGCTGCTTCACTGTCAAACAGAAAGGGAAAAAAGTATCTATTTTTAGCTCTTAATATATTTTGTTGACAAAGAGCTAGTAATATCAAACAGTTCTAGTGGCTTTGTGGTCGGGAATTGGGCTTGAAATACTCCGTACAGTTTTTTAAAGTTTACGTGTTCATTGAACGACACAGGAATTAAAGGGTGGGGGTGTGAAGTGAAAAGGGAAAAGGAGCCAAAGGTGCTCTCTGAATTACAGTTTGATTTTTTCACTCTGACGTTAAAAACCAGCTCATTCATACTCGATGGAGATTTTAAAAGAGCTGGGATTAAGCTGCTATTGTGGGAGTCTAAAGAAATACAGCTGACTATGTTTTCTGGTTTGGGGTTTTTTTTTTTGGTGTGGGTTTTTTGTTCAGTTTTTTCTTTTTACATAATGTAAAGTACTTCGTTCACAGAATACCAAAGTTGTATTTTCTAGCAGGAAATATGGAACCCTGGTAGTATTTGCATAAGCAAGAGAATTTTAAATACAGTGTAAGACTACAAAAACTCATTTGCTTTTGTGTAGGATAAATCCAGCTTTTTAGTAGGTATGAGCTTAGATTTTTTACTGATTTTTCAGTGGCTACAAGAATGGCTTTAAATGATGCAAGGCAAGTTCATTTTAATATTTACCTCATTATGCTCTACAAATATTTCACTCTACTCTTCCTTGCTCTGCAGGACAATCATAGCATGTCCTAACATTTACCCAAACTGGTCAAGAAAAGTAAAGATCGGTTTGAGCAGGCTTACTTTTAACTGTTAATTTTGCTGAGTAACAACAGAAACAGAAGCTGGTGTAAAAATACTGTTTCAGAGATGAAGGATCCTCTTAATGGCATTTGTTAACTGGCTTTACCTGTTACATGCAAACAAAAGTTCATTGGGACTGTTCAATTTTAAAGAGTGCCTGATCTTAGGGAAAATAGAAACAAGCAGGCACATGAACTGCATAATTTGCTTAAATGTTATTTAGATAAAATAAAAATCAAAGAGTTAAGAGAGGACCAAATGTTATTTAAGGATTCTTTTATCACAATAATGATTCAAAATCCAAGCGATGTCAGTTGAAAGTATTTTTAAAATAAAATGTGTTTTTACAGCTTACTCCTTCTCATCACCTGCACAAGGATCCAGCACAGGCCTATCATTCAAGGTCCAAAATAAGGCACTTGAAATCAGCTTTCATTGGATCTGAGCAATATGCAGCCATGAGCTTGCCCCAGGAAGAGTTACACTTTACTTTCTTCTCTTGTAAACTGGTTCTCAGTCAAATCATGTTATTCAAAACAGAATCTAAAAACCTCTTTCCTTTGAGACTGTATCACCTCAGATCATATCGCAAGATACCTGCACATGCTTTATTTTTGCTGAAACATTCCTCTGAAACAATCAATCAGGTTTCTGTGGAAGCTGGACAAGTCCAGCAGTTCCTCTGAATCCAACAGACACACTTGACAAAGAAATGTACTTTTTCTGTTGCTGAATTTTTTCCTCTTCTCGGAGTGTAGAGAACTGTGTGTCACGTGAAGAAACGGTGGCCAGCAAGAGAGTTCTTCCATTAGAATGACTTAGAAACTGGGAGAAGATACCACCTTGTGACCTGGGGGAATGTGGAAGCTACAACACATGCCTCTCAGCAAAAACACATCGCCTCCTTTACTCTACTGCAGCGTCTACACATCTGCAAAGCAACCCTGTGACCTGTTACCTAACTTTTCACTCATAACCTGATAAACCTCTTAAAGGAAGAGAAATAAAATATAAATTACTTTTGAAAGAGCCATCAGCAACTGAACGCTATTATAGCATGTTCAAAATAAGTACCATTTCCAGACAGTCATGGGAGGCAAGCACAATGCTTTGGGGAAGGACAATGGTTGTTACAGGGAAAAAAACGTAAAATAGCATAAATTCGGACAGGACAGGAAGTGGTGTGACATCCAAGCACAATTGTTATGGCAACTCCATAGTAAGAAGGAAGTCGTAAGGTGTGCACTCAGGGCCCTGCTCCACCACTGCTGCTCAAGGTTAGGAGTGCTTTACCCCACAAAGCACCTGACTGGAACAGCAGCAGGTATTTATGTGATCTGGTACCATTCAGGTGTAGCAAGGAAGCAGACTAGAACCTCTAAGTGGATAACAAGTGTGCATGTGTTCCTGTTAAGATCAGATGGTCTGCTCTGCCTACATAAATTTCCATTCTCTCATTCCTGTTACCATAGCAAAGTGATACATTTGATCACAGTTTGTAATAGTCTTAGGGTTTATCATTATGTCCCTTTTTAAAAATCTGATTGATTTTACTCCTAGGAATGCTTCATCTCCCCCAAAGTCTCTGAGTAAATGGGCATGCTATATTTAGAATGAAACACAAACCTCAACCAAAGAAATGCAAGTCTGGCTACTTCATTAAAACTCATCATCAGTTCACATAATTTAAATTAGTAAAGCAATATACAAATGCTGATACCACCTCTTCTTTGCTTTACATTGCTTTAGCATTAAGAGGAGCTTAATTAATCAGGCTCAGCAATTGGAAAAACAGGATATACGCAGGAATAAGGATCCAGTGATCTGTTATTGCGTTTAATTACCTTGTGTATTCTGAGACTTTGCAGGGTTTCTTTCCCAGAGAGAAAGAACGGACCTCGGAGCCATGGTCCAACTTTCTCTTCATCTGCAAGGTGAGGGAAAAAGAGTAACAACATGGATTTAGTTACATGACCAGCCTTACTTATGTGTACTTCTGTAAAATTAATACTTTTTTACCTTCTACTTTAATATCAGATTTCAAAGTTGACACTCACAAAATTATTTAAAACAACATTTTAATTTCAAGATTGAAAACCACTTGATAGATATTTTATACTAAGCATATTATATATATAGTATAGCCTATTATTGCAGTTTTAGGGTCCAAAATCTATTGTAGTTACATTCTTTTAATTTTCAAATTTCCAGTGTGAAAAAGTACGCAGAACTGAGTTAGTTTATTTACTAAACTGTTCTCTCTCTATTCTCTTGGGAGAGGAGGGAAAGAACTAAACCAAAGCCCTTGATTCTTTTTGTTCAGATTCATTGTTAAGTCTCTCATGGAAACAGTTAAATTTTAGGTAGCCTGCGTGTGTTACAAAGTATATTTATTTTAGGGCCTGGGGGGGGGAAAAAAAAAAAAGAAAGAAAAAGAATATCTTTTCTTTTGTCTATCCTTCTATTTTAAAGTTGTCCATTGAAAACATTTACAAATCTGCAGTAAAACTGACTGAAAGATTAACCAGTATTTTTCCAAGAAGAGTAAGGATGAAAAACGCTACACCCCAGTCTTGAATGTCACCCGCAATTAGATATGATCAAAACCAAATAATGAGCAGGGCAGCTGCTAAAAGGGGAAGCCAGACTGCAAAAATTACCAAAGAGATGGAAACCAGTGAAAGCCATATTCATCCAGGCAGACAAATAAAGATTACTTTCTACATATTTGGGTAATCTTTAACCACAGGCTTTTGGACTCGATGAGACATACGTATGCCAAATGCAACTTCTGAGTTTTTGTTGGTTTTCTTTTTCTCTTTTTTGAGATGTGATACACCAAAGCAGTTAAGCCAGCTGAAGAATGTTTACTGCTGTTTACAACTGTGGGCTGCAAAATACATTAACTAGTTGTATTACAATTCAGACTTTAGTATAATCATTTGCTCCTTTTTTCACAATTTCATGTTTAAGATACAGTTTAAAAGTTGGCTTCTTTCTTACAGAACTCGTTTGATCTGTTTTTAATGTTATATTATAACATTGTTATTTAACCATTTACCTACCTAAAACAAAACATGCAAACCCCAAGAGGATTCTCTAAAGCTTATGGTCCCTATAATTTTGTTGTGATTTTGGTTTTATACTTTTAAAATACCTTTATGGCTTTACCTAAAAACAGTCGCTGAAGAACTTGTGTTCTGCTTCATTAGTGATTACAAACGAAAGCTAACTAAGGTTACCTAGACTCCTTTTTACAGTCAGTTACAATGCAACCAGAAGAGCCTGCCTTGTAGCCGTGTTTTCTCGCCCATGCCTCACATGGGACACTCCACAGCATCTCACCACACCAGCATTCGGCCAGAACCGCCCTGCATGCTGCTGAACCACCAACATCACCCTCGCTGCTTCCCCACGAGGAGCAGCCCCCTGTGCTTCCCCCAAGAAAACCAGTTGTAAGCATCACTGAAAAATAATGGATACCATCTTTTACTGCTGTGCTAGATGGGTGAGCCATCAAAATTACTGGAAGCATAAGACGTTTGAGCATGAATTTCAGTATTTGATGATAGACTTTTCAGGAAGGATTTTCCTTGTTCAAGGAAAATGTTTATTTCCAGCTTGCTTTTCTGAGAGGTTATCGTCATCATATTCCTTCTCTGCTTCTCGTAAGAGAGATGCAGTTTTCCAAAAGCACACCTTAAAAATCAAAAGTAGGAAACCTGCAGTAGAATAATCAGCTCTGGCGATTTACTCTTTTGCGTTAGCAAAGCAAACAATATGCGTTATATTGCCTAATGATGATTTCACCTGTTTCTTTCGGTCGGATTTTTTTAAGGTATTTTAGGCAACTTTCACATGGGGGCCACCCCACAGGCTGACTTTCAGCATCTCAAAAGGTGCTAAGTAAATGCACGATCAAAAATGCCGTTTACGACATCAAGAACATAAAACTTTCTCTACAGCAAAGAGGTTTAGAGACAAGATTCAGACATCAATAAGGTCTCTGTGTAGCCGAAAAACAGAAACCGTCGAGCAAACATCCCTCTAAACATTTAATTTGTCGCTAGGAAAACACAACTCCTCCAGGCAACGCTAATTTACCGAAATAACAGAGATTGCAGTACATAAAAAATAAATAATAAGAACAGTAATAAAAATATTAAGGGGCAGCAAACTGCATTCCGCATCACCGCCCGCCACCAAGCGCTGGCAGCGCTCCCCGGCAGCGCACTGACTGCAGCTACGGCCGGGCGGCAGTCCCCCGCCGCCGCCGCCGGCACG
>WEIV01004789.1:139538-177617 GCA_013390005.1 Calyptomena viridis
GCCTCCGCAGCGGCGGCGCGGCACTGCGGGATGCGCGGCCGGGAGGGACCCGCGGGCTCTGCCGGCGGGAAACCGCCCCCACCGCGGGGAAAGGGCGAAAAATTAAAAAATAAAAAAATCGGAAAAAAAAAAAAAAGTGCTGCATAGGTTGGGGCTATTTCGCCCTTTTCTCCCCGCCTCTTCCCTCGCACCGCCCCCGAGGCAGGGGCTGCCCCCCAGCACTCGCTCTGTTCCCCTGTGCCACACGCTCCACGGTTTTCCAAGCGGGAGCAAAATAAGCTCGTTTCCACTAATTATAATTATACCGTCGCCCTCGGCGGGCCTGGCTGGACTCGTCCATGACTGCATTCCGTGGACAGACGCAAATTAGTCCTTCAAAAGTGCGGGTAATTTTAGAGTAATTTGAATGCACTACAGTTTTGCCAGGGAAAAAGATGCTGAAATACTCTCCTCTATTGGCTAAACAATAGAATAAATGGGATTTTAAGATTTAGGAGTTGAAAGACCCGAATCCAACAATTATGTAATATACATTAAAATACTAATTCGCAGAAGAGCCGCGGCGGAGCTGCCAAAGGTAGGAGCGGGTCCGGGGTTTCCCCAGCAGGGAGGCAGGCAGCCTTCTCCGCGCACCTGGAACAGCCTGGGAAACAGCCTGGGCGCACATTACGCTCCCCTCTTCCCGTACAAGACAGCACTTGGGCGGCACCAAGCCATTTTAGCTCGGGCTTCAAATTCTGTGCAGAATTTTCACCTGTATTTCAGTGAAAGCAAAAGGAAAGCCCTTGGTAATTACTTGAAAAAGAACGCTCCTTTTTTGGTCATTTCCCACTCTGTGCACATCAACACATTTGTCCAATTCATCCTTACGGTTCGATTCAAGGGCACTGAAGTTCCTGACATATGGCTGGGCTCTCAGACAGATACCTGCAACCAGCGCAGCAGCCTGCAGCTGTTTTTTTTTTTTTTAGTTTCCATACAGACAACTCAAAGAGTCTTCAGCAATTTTTCATTGTTTTTTTTTCACCTCTTGCAAAGTTTTCTGCCCAAGTTCAGAGCAGAGAATACCTCGAACATGATCTGAAGCTGCAGCGTTCCCCGATAATTTTCCCCAGGCGCAGTGAAACCGGAGATGCCTGCCCATCAGCCGTCCAGACCGATGCACTCAAAGAGAAGCAAACGTAGTCAGTTCCTGCTGACCTGAGGGGAAACCATCTTTATCACCCAAAGCAGTACAAAAAAGGTCCAACCTTTGTAGAACACACATCTATAGGAGTGGAAGTACTTTCTGTAAAACCCATTAGCTTCTCCATTAGTACTTCAAAAAAACCTCGTATGTGTTATTACTTTGTAATGGCCAAGTGTGACAGGTGTTAGCACACTCAGATAAGGCAAAACCACTATCCCCATAGCATACGAGATCCTGCTTCTATATGGTTTTTATGCGTATCCCATCCACCACTGAGTCCTCACAGCCTTTTTCGTCTCCCAGTGAAAATGGTTCTGCCCATCAAATCTTGGCATTTATGCCATTATCCATTAAACTGCAGTGCTGTATATTTTATGAGAACAAAATGGTCCTGAGTTGACTTCATACCTCAGATATGAACAGAGCTGTACACATCTCGGGGGACTATTACTGTCTTCCTTTGCTGGCACATCACATGCAAAGGGGAAGGAAAAAACCCCATAGGCTGCATATACACATTAAACAATCACAGGAAGCAAATTAATACCCAGATCATCAGAGTAAGAAAGAATTTGAACATTTTCTCTGAGGGGACTTAGAAGTACTTTCTATATGTGCATGCATAACGCCCTGTGATGCTTGCAGCTCTCTCTGCCCCTTCTCCCATCAGTGAGTGCATTCAATCCAGAGTGGGGATGGCCTCTCTTCCTCCAGCATCACAGTGGGGACTGGCAGGAAATCCTCAGGGATCAGCCTCTCCCCCAGTCCAAAGGCAAGTGTAATCTGACAGCATGGCTAGATTTATCTTTTGAACAGAATGTGCTTCAAAATTAAGCAGTCAGTGAGTTGAATAATAATTAGAAAATACTATTTTTCTCTCTTTTGGAGTACTACTATTGCAGATTACTTCTCTTTTGATAATGATTGGCAGATATTCTCTCATGGTAAAAAACCCACTGACTTAACTACTAATCTCTTTGCCACAGTCAAGACCCATGTAATAACCCCAACAATCATTTGCTAGTGGTAGAAAACTTGGTATGTCAGGTATTTATTCTGCACAAAAGATTTGAGGTTTTCCTAATTTTATATACAGATACCACAGACAGATTCTGACATTTGAACAGTGACCATCTTCCATCTAGTAGTCTGCCTTTCTCAGAGCAAAACCCCAAAATTGCACATGGATATGGCTCTGGCTTTCACTTATTCAGTATTTTTCTCTATAGTGGTCCCACTTTTGATTCTCTACAAATAAACAAACATTTCCTCTACCTCAAATTAAGTTCGATAGTCTCTCTGTAGCTGCAAGATTACTCTAGTCTGCTCTTCCCCCAGAAGCCCAACAACAGCCCAGGCTCTCTGTAGTTCATGGACGCTCCAAGACAGGCTGAGGGCACCTGCTGTAGATTCCTACTCCTGCCTAGAAAGGACTTTGTCTCTCTTGACTTTGAGAACCCCTGTCTTCAGAAAAATTTAGTGTCATGAATGCGCCACCCTCTCCCTTGTAAGAAATTAATTAAGGCTTTGCAAAAGTAGTGTGGAAATGCTCAACCCAGAAAGACTGAGCCACGCTGCAGATCACACAGCTTCACTCTGCACCTTCTGGGAAAATAAAAGGGTGGAGGAGTAAGACCCCTGCAGATGCTTTTGAGAGCCTGACAGCAAGCAGCAAAGATGATGCATTCATTCACATCTCTACAAACATTTGAAACAATATTTACTGCAGTAACTTAATATGCTCTAAGAATACTCAATGGTATAAAGTAAACGTTCATCACAAATGAAGGTATGTTCAGGATGACTAGAGTTTATAAAGCAATGTTAAGAGAAAAAAGTTTCCATGTTTCTTTTCCTATTTGGTATGTATTCAACTTCAAAAGTTGGTCTTATTTTGTTTAAATTGAAGATAATTTTTCAGCTTCTTAAAACCACAAACAGCATACAATTCATGACATTTAGAAAAATGTCTACACCAAAATTACATAGTTTTCAGTGGACACAAGTCCAATCTTATTTCCCGTCAGTACTGCCAACTCTTAATTAAAAAAAATCCACAGCATCCAATTCTTTTCCTGTTGGCAACATTTCTAGCACCTTTACCAGTTTGTCATGTGGCATGTTGTAATTAAGACTGTCTATTACTTCTAATGAAAGACTAGAATGAATTACAGAAATCACCCGCAGAGCTATATAATCCCCAGAAGAACAGAGATTACAGTGCAACAGACCAAAGAAACATTTTTTTGTTGTTTGGTTTTGTTTTTTTTTCTTAGTCGGAGAAACATTTTTGAGTGGAGAGACCACAGGATGGTCTAGCTGTAGTAATAGCCAGTCAGCATTTTGGAAAAAGACTGTTGCTTAAACTATGGAATGCAAAAACTGTAATTGGCGTTTCACATATGTGTGTTAGGAGCATAATGTGTGCAGGAGGAACTGTGGAGCAATATGGTTTGGTATCTCCATTAATATTGGTAAATGTATCATTCAAGACAGTGCCAGAAGGGATTCTGTGTACTCTGCACATTTAGCAGACACTTAGCAGACTGACTCCTTTAGAAATATTTCAGAGGGATTTTTATGTGTTGTCTAATAGGATTGCTTTTTTTTTTTCAATCCAGGAAACCAAACATCCTAATTGAGTGGAGCCAAATCCTTAGTTGTGCAAGATTTACCCTGGACACAGCAAAGATGACCTGGGAAGAACAGTCACGCTTACTTGTTTTTCCCTTTCTCAAATTTGGAACCACTTAGGTTTTAAACACTCTCCTTCTGCTTGGTAATCTAGTTTGGGCAGCTGCAGCAGCCAGCACTTTGTCTTCTATATTCAACCTATTCATCCAACTACATACTTCATTTAATTTGCCAAATGCTCCCATTCAGGCAAGAATCTGGCCCCACAGAGAGGTACTTCTGCCATCTGCTTTAGACATTTAACTACAGCTTAGCTTAGCACACCTACATTTAAAAGCCTAAGTTCCCACTCAGTCAATGAGAAAGGCACATCCTAGAGTCCGACATGTATAAGGTCTCAGAAAAGGAGAAAAAAATCTCATATGACAGCAAGTGCTAAACGTGCTCCAAAGTAATTCAGGGCAGGCTTTTCCTCTACAAAAGGGCACCACTACTATTGTCAGATCTTTTGCTTTTTGAACTACTATGAAATTAAACCAGTGACCCACAGGGAGCTTGTAAATCCCATGTTCTCATGGTTTCTCCCAGCTCAGCTTGGACCAGGCAGTGGCCTTAGAGGCTGCTGCTATTTTGAGATTTATTAATGTGCATCCTAGGTGCTGAGCTGCAACTACTTCATGGGTACATTCCAGATCTGTGGGCAGGGCGAGACAGTTTTAGGACACTGACCAATTAAGGAAAACTGGTATATGAAGAGCAAAGTTCAAGGGTACAGTGTATGATGCACCTTATCACACAGATCATTTGTGTGGAATATACCATTAGTATTGATGCAGCAGAACAGACTTGAAGAAATGAATTTAAGTGCACCAGTTTGTGACCAACAGCTGCTACATTCCAACTATGAGGTAAGAGTAAGAGAAACTTGGCTCCCTGGAAGCAGTTTAGATACAGAAATTTCTGCTCAATTTACTTACAATGCCTGCAGCAGGCTTAGAAAGGTCCACTCCAGCATGTTTGCCTCAACACACTTAGAGAAAGAAATTTATGCTTATGATCTTGTGTAGTTCAAATGTAGTACAAGCAATCTTGGACACTGCACTTACACTCATCAGTAGCTTACTGATAAATGACACATTTTTGTAGTATTGGTGAACTTAAGGTTTGGGATGAAGTAGTGAAAGCAACAGGAACTCTATTACAGGAGGAAGGACACACAGAAGCACTACAGTAAGTTTCATGAAGTCTTCCAAAGCTTACTTGAATGTAATGGAGAATATATATTACAAAGTATGATAGGTAATACTGAACTGTTTACTAACTGTATGATGTTTGTTGGCAAAGCATTTTGAAGAATGCTTTCAAAATGAAATTCCCCACACATGATTGTCCTTGATTTCCATGCAAAGTAAGGTACTGTACTCGAACCACATTGTAAAAAGACCAGGTTTTGTTTTTGCAGGGAAGGAAATGGCATCAGTAGCAACTGAAAAATCAGATTAAAATTTATTTATAAATCCTGATCTTACTAGAATAGCATGAACTTTGATTACAAATACCATTTAAAAGGTGTATAGCTGTAGCACAGATTTCCCATAAACCACTTTAACATTTGCCTTTAAAAAATATTCAGTTCTAAATACATTGTGATAGAATTCAAAAGGTGTGGTAGTTAATGGCTGCAAGAAATAGCTTTGAAAAGGATTTAAAAATGAAGTGTATGTAACAGACTTCAGCATTGGATATTATAAAAAACTTCAACTTATGTTTTAAGAGGAGGGAGATTTCACAGACAGGCTTAATGTAATATGGCATCACTGTGTCTCCAGCAGAGCAGAACTCCCCTCTGAAGGTCATACATCCTGTCCTCTTGGTTGGTTCCTTGTAGTTGGGCACAGAACTTGCAACATATGCTTCGATGCTTAGGCTATTTTAAAGGAGTGCAGCCAAAGCTGTCATAAGCCCATTTATGAGGGAACAGTTCCATGCACTGTTTCTTGGTGGCAACACCAGCTTAAAGATGTCCCAGTCTCACCTGCTCATTCCCATACCCAAATGGCTCTTGCTCTTATTTCTGCAGGAACAAATGTTTGTTGAAATACTCTGTGAACCAGATTCATTAACTAATGCAGGGTGAGGTAAGATGGTTTTAAGTTTTTACCCTTGGGGTTTTCTTTTTTCTTTTTTTTAGAACTAGTTTCTGGTTTAATTTTCCACCGTGCCTTCACAAACAACTGAGCCAGCAGAGGCAAATGTGCAATTCACGGGCAGGGCACAAACTCCTTGAGCCAGCTACACCACTGAGAAAAAGGTATGAGGATCTGTGACCTGAGTGTCCCACGCAGAGAGAATAAGCCTATTATTTACACCTAGAGGCATCACTCTCTTGGCTATAGTTTGATGTGCATTTAATCCAGCATAGCCACTAGTAAGAAGGGATTTAAAAAGAAAAAAAAGCAAAAAGCAGTCCCTGCACCTTGGACCCACGGCTGCCCTTGGCCAATCATTTCTATGCTTGCATCACCTTCTCAGGTGGGCCACCACAGCCTCCGTTCTATAGCTCTGTGGTCAACCATGGTGGCAGCTGACCTCAGGATGCCTTTTTGCTGGGTTATTTTTCAGCCAGGTGAGATTCCCCATCTCCCTCCCTGCACAGCCACACACTTCTGTGCCAGCATAGCAAGAGGTACAGCCTGGTCTCTCCTTTTTCGCCTCCCCAAGGCCCTCAGAAGAGCTACCCTGAACACTTGCCAAACTACAGCCTTAGGTGAAAAGGCAAGGAACTGGGGGGTTTAGGCTTTGTCCTCCCAACCCAGAGGACTGTATTATTACCAGAGCAACCTGTTTGCATTGGAAAATATACTTTAGTCTTTGACAAATGGAAACGGACACTCAAAGATTTACCATAAATCAAGCACAACAAGGTGAACCACAGTCATGGGGTATAATGTCAACCTTCTTTAAACATGTCATAACTCCAGGGATCTTGTCTCATTAGAATTGTGTATTATTTCACTGGGAAAAAAAAGCACCAAATAAACAAAAAAAACAAACCAAAATAATTTTTTCCTTCCAAAGCTTTTTCTTGAAAAAAAAAAAAAGTAAAGAAAATATCAGTAGAGCTAGGTTTCATGTTGCTTTTAATTCCCTGTGACAGTAACCACACGCAAGTTTCTTCCATTGAAAATTTGTATGGTTTGTTTTAAAACTAGCAGTATTATCATATAATAAACAATTTTTATAAGTAGCAGAGTTAAGGTTGATAATGCAACCTGCACTTTCATGTACTTGACTGCTTTCCGTGCAACAGAAACATGTTGAGTTGCTTTCTTTGTGTTTTGTTTCTACACAGTATCGTTAGATTATTCATTTTTCAAAGGAAGAAGGTATTACATATAATGCATCCTGCAAAACATTCACTAATGGCAGCAGATCTTCACAAGAACTGCATCTCCATTCATTGTACTCCTATTAAAGTTAACTGTAATCTATTTATTATATCATTAAACTTAATATATTGTAAGATGAATTCTATTTATAGATGCAGTAATAGCTGTGCTAATCACTCAAGTTCACATTGAACTGGGCTGTGCTTCTGAGCCACAGCAGCAGTTGCTTCAGAGACCAAAGTACATTCCCAAATTTCCTGAAGAGATGACCTTGCATGCTACATACTGCACAAACCCAAGTGGCCCCACAGAACAGCCCCTGCAATCCACAGGCTCTGTGCTTGCAGTGTAGAGGAAGCTGGCACCACGCATCCCACCTGCATTTCTCCCTTGGCCCACTCTTCTCCTAGATATCCTTACACATCACTGAAGCCAAGGGCAGTGGCTGCCAAGCCAGCAGCTAGACACCACCTGGGCACAGGGTATTCAGCTGGGACCATATGAAGACAGCAGTCCCTCCCTGGGCCCCATTTTTAATAATTTTGTCGGATATTCCTATTATAGTAATTTTACAGATTCCGCACGTGATGTAAAAGTTAGAAAACCATGCACTAAAGACTGTTCCTAGGCACACAAAGCACAAGCCCTTCTTGCTGATCAACAGTTGACAACCACAATAAAAAAAATTAACCCTAGTAAGGATCAGTTCCTTTTTGCAATATTTCAGCCAGGGAGCCGAGTTGGTTTTGTTTATATTGACAAGAATGTTTCCAAATTGGAGAAGCATGCAAGCATGCATTTCTGCCTTTGAACACCAATGCTCAAACTGTTTTCACTCAAAAAAAAGCATGTTGGGAAATCACCTTTGTACAGAAAAAAAAAGTCTGTATTTGAAAGACTTCCCAAAAATGTCTGTCCTTTGCACTGAATACAAATAAAGCACTGGTATCTACTGCATGTTTTCTGTTAAGTTTTCCTTTTTTTTCCATTTGGAGATAGTTTCATTTTAATTGCCAAGAAAAGTGCTTATTTATCTATAATCTATAGAAATTAATTTACAAAATAGTTTCTGTCTCTCATTTGTGGTACGTAAGAATGATAAGGGGTTAATGGTGAGCCTTTAGGCTACATACAAAAGAATTCCTGGAATTATAGACTATACCAGAAGGATTTAGGAAGAACTTAAAGAAAAAAAACTATTAAAAATGTCAAATCTCTTTTCCTACCTGTCTTACCTGAAGAGGGTATAAAGGTTGCAAACCCAAGCATTCAAAGGAATTTGAAATGACAGGAATAAGATGCTTTTACTCCTAAAACGCTGCTTACCAAGAAAGCCCTGTGCATGGTATGTACTAAATAAGACACAGATTCTGTGGAAAAAACCAGCATCTCAGGTTGCAATTTACGATTCATCGGTACCCACTTGTGCACGTGCATCAAGTTTGCAAAGACAAACTTTCAAATGCTTTAGGCATGGCAACCTGGCATCCATTCTACAACATCAAGAGAATTCACCCCACCATCTGGCAACACACTGACTCTCTGTTTGGCCTACCAGTGGTGGCATGGAACAGCCTGAGCCCTCATGGGATGCCCCACCACTGTGGGTAACCAGCAGTGAGGAATACAGCAGAATGCCACCCTTACTCCAAAAGCATTAGAGGAAGATAAAATATCATGTGCCAGTAAGTTTCAGGGCAGTCTGCTGGTAACAGAAGTACAGGACCCTTGAATCTCAGCTTTGGAGAAGAGCTTGCTCTGTTGAATGTGTATGAATCTCCTGGGCTCTTCCCATCTTTTTCTCACCCTCATTTCTCTGTCCAGCCTCAAGGTCCTCCATACTCCCACTCTTTGCTTCCTGTATCAATCTCTGGGCCCAGTAACTCCCCAGCAGTTCCCTCCCTCTTGCCCTCTCCACAGCATCTTTATTGCCCCATTTTTTAACTCCTTTCCCATCCCCAACCATGTTTTCTCTCCCCCTGGAATTCAGGGGAAGCCTTTTCCCATACAGCATCCAAGCATCAACAAGGCAGGAGACATCCAGACTGCAAGGCACAGAGGCATGGAATCATATAAAGGCCTGGATTGGAAGGGGCCTCCAAAACCATCTAGTTCCAACCTCCCCACTATAAGCACAGATTTCACCTATAAGATCAGATTGCTCAGGGCCCCAGTCAACCTGGCCTTGAGCAATTTCAGGGATGGGACATCCCCGGCTTTTCTGGGCAACCTGTTCCGGTGCCTCCCTACCCTCTGCATAAAGACTTTCTTCCTAACATCCAAACTAATTCTCTCCTTTTTCAGATAAAACTGTTCTCCTTTGTCCTGTCACTCTCTGCCTGTATAAAAAGTCATTCTCCCCTTTAGGAAGTGAAAGGCCACAGTGAGGTCTCCTCAGAGCTTTCTCATCTCCAGGCTGAACAACCCCAGCTCGCTCAGCCTGTCTTCACATGAGAGGTGATTTGGCCCTCTGATCATCTTCATGGCCTTCCTCTGGACTTGCTCCAACAAGTCCACATCTTTCCTGTGCTGAGTACCTCAGACCTGAACACAGTACTGCAGTTAGGGTCTCATGAAGGCAGAGCAGAGGGACAGAATCACATCTTTCGACCCACTGTTTTTGATGCAGCCCAGCAGGCGGTTGGTTTTCAGGGCTGTGAGCACACACCATTGGCTCACATACAGCTTTTTGTTCACCAGAACACTCACGTCCTTTTCCACTGGGCTGCTGCCAATGAGTTCTTCTCCCAGTCTGTACTCATGTCTGGGATTGCCCTGACCCAGCTGCAGCATCCTGAACTTGGACTTGGTTGAACTTCATAAGGTTCTCATGGGCCCATCTCTCAAGCTTATCCAGGTCTCTCTGGATGGCATCCCATCCTTCTGTTGTGTCAACCGAGTTGCCAGCTCTGGTTAGCTTCTCTGTACCTAAGGTTAGTTTCCTAGGGGATCTCATCCCCTAATTCTTTAAACAGCTTAAAGTTCACTCTTCTGAATTTGACTTTGTTCTTTGCCAGGCCCACGTTCCTTGAGATCAGAAACTCAACCAGGACATGGTCACTACAGCCTAGGCTGCCTCCAACCTTAACCCCTCTAATGAGCTCCTCCGCATTGGTGAGCACCAGGTCCCGTAATGCTTCTCCTTTGGTTGGTTTGTCCAATACCTGTACCAGGAAGTTATGTAGAGCATATTCGGCTTTTTCTCCCCCCCTTCTTGGCTACATCTGCAGAGCAGCTGGAAGCAGCCACTACAGGGAAGATGCAGTTCTGCCTATATTACCTTTGGTGCAGCATGCTTGGCGAGTCCTGGGGAAGGGCAGGGGTCAGTCTGGTAAGTGATTTGACCTGGTGGGACACAGACTCCTTGCAGTCCAGAGTGTCTCTGGTACACAGAAATGGTCATTTTTCCATGGCAAACACTGCCTTAAGAGCAAGTGGTGGCAGTAGTTATAAAAAGGAAAATTGCACATTATACCCGGTCCAGCTTCCTTTTCTCACCACAACCCATGCCTATGGTATAGCACAGAGAAGTGGATTTACTCCTTTTCCATGAACCCTCATGATTTATTGCCATGACAACTCTCCCCTCTCCAGAGACATGGAGGAGCCATGCGAGCTGGTTTCTCCTGAGTACATTCTTCCTGCAGTGGGGGATCGATGCCAAACCTTTGCACAGCAGAAAGGAATGCCAGGCATGCTGGGGTCACACCAGCTGCTTTGAAGGCTTGCTAACCCACTATCATTAACCTTATGCTGTGCAATTTCACGTCAAAGGGGGCTACGGGCAGAGCAAGCAGGCCAGCAAACCTGCCCCATTTCTAAACAAACTCCTCCCTGAACAGGTGCTTCCAGTCTTCCAGTCTAGAAACCATACAGCACTCTTGCCTGCCTCTAAAAGAAACATAGCACTGCATATTTTAGGGTAATTAGTCCCTCGTCCAGACGAGAGGGATGAGAATTGCTAATACATTTTTTTTATACTGAATCTAGCTTTATCGAGGTAAGACAAGGGATAGATGCCTCTAAAATATTTGAGCCCAGCACAGTGCTTTATAACAGACGTTTCATAGAATGTGAGAAGTATGAAATAAGGTGACACATTTCATAGTGTTTCAAAGATAAGTTTCATACTGGTAGCACTGTTTAAAACTAAGAACTACAGTGTAACAAAAGAAAATTACCATAGCTGTCCACTGTTGCGTCTAAGCTTCTCTCGCGAAAGCATTTTGTTCAGTAAAAGCTTATATATGCCTCCTTTATCAAGCTATAATATTTATACTTGAATTAAAAAAACTACAAGTCAAAACCCTGTTTCTACCCTCAAGGAAAACTGCATGTAGCAACCTTTACATAACCTCAGATATCACATATTTAACCGTTTCTCCAAAACTTCTGTCAACTTGTCAGTTCAGTGTGATGCAACTGATGCGTTCCCTAAACCAATCCATTCACTGTGGGTTAAATAGCAAGACAGTTATCTAAATTCCTGGGGTTTGAAGCTTACAATTTCTTTATTTATAGACAGGATGAAGCAAATTAGAGATTTTAGAAATTTTTGTTTGCTGTTCCATTCACTCATAACCACAAAATTAGATGGTAACCATGATTTTAAAGTTTGTAACTTTACGGAGACTCAGTATTTCACAAATCCAATTATTAAATGAAAGGTAGCCTATCTAATGTTACTGATTTACCAGTGAAATGCTACAAAGCAATATGCCTAGGAATAGTCCAAGCCACCAATGTGGTTGATTGTACAGGGAAGTATTTTAAACTCATTTAAAATTACAGAAAAAAATGCAAAATATTGCAAACTATTATTTCAAATTAGTACACAAGAAGAGGGATTTAAGATGCTGTAATAAAGCCTGTACAAAAATGTGTCCTAGTTCCTATTCCTTCTATTTTGTTGAAAGCAACTGCTAAAGCTTGTTATTAGCTATAGTATTGCTTAAGCGATGCCAGCAATGTTCTGACAAATCTCTAGGGATTTTTTTGCCCACTTTCCTTTTATTATCATATTCCATCTCTAATATTCAATCAGTGCCAAGCTGGTTTATGTACGCCAATCTTTCTCACAGAAATGGAAAAAGAAATCCTGCTGTATGTCATAGGCCTGCTGATGTGACAGGGAGAGACTGAATGGAAGTGGCAAAGGGAAGCAGAAGGGAGGAGTATGAGAGCACCAGTCTGCAGTCTGGTACTTAGCAGAAGTCTCATTTTTTTGATCAGAAAGTTGGCAAAAAATCAAAGTGCAGACTACCATTAAGTTAAGTTCCTTGTAATTTAACCTTCAACACAAGCTTCACACATTGTGTAGTCTCTTCCCTTTAGTCTAATTTCCTATGCAGGACAAACATGTGCCTTGAAAACTGGCTAGATCTGAATAATCCCTATTTTACTACCCACCTCCAACAAAATGTGCTACAAGCCACTGACCAGATCATTTGCTTATGAATTTAAGTTAAAATCTCTATGCAGTTATTTAAACATAGGCCCAGTTGTCAGCTGGATTTCCCCATTGACACAAGATTGCAAAACGTTCACTTTTGTCCCTTGTCAAATCATAGACAATGTTTAGGAATATTTGATTAAAAAGAAAATTCTGAACTCATTTGCTGCTTGTGTAAATATAGTTCCTCATTAAAATTTGATAACAACAGTCTTAATGGAATACTACAACCTCATTCATGCTTTTGAATAAAGTGATTTAAGTTGGAATGAACACAGTTTAAATACGCTTCTTCCCAGCTAACTGTCGGCAGCTTTTAAACAGCCTGCAGGGACAGGTATGACTCACGCCTGTTCTTCAAAAACGTTTTTAAGATGCAGATTTTTTCCAGTGGTCTATTGTGCTTTACAAGTAAACTTAAAGAGACTAAAATTAGAAGGCAGACCACTATCACCAGAGGGATTAGAAACTCATAGGCTATGCTGATTCCAAAAGCTGAATTGGTTGACCCATACAAGGGGCTCTTTTATGTTGATTCCTACTAGATTTCTGGCAAACTTCATCCAAAGTCTCTCCTGGTTACAAATTATTTGAAATCCCTGTATTTAGGAACAGCGGGTGGTCTCTGGATTCACATGCAACACCACACTGAGCAACCCTCAGTCTCTTGTATGGAAGACTGAAAAAACTGAAGGTGTTCATTCTAGAGTAAGTCAGCATGAGAATGCTACCTGGTCACAAATCATCTAGAAAAGGTTTAGGTTTTTTTTAAACAGTAGCAGCAACAGTATTTTCATATGCCTTACGAAAAGGATGCTAATATTTACTGATTCTCATTAACACAAAGTAAGTTTGGTAGACAGCTAATTTAAGAAGGAATCCAGCAGTCTCAAGTTTAGACTGAGCAATCAACTTGCCAAGGAAAGTACAGCAGAAGTTACTAACCTTTCCTGTAATTCAGGCACTTTAGGTAGTTCAGACTACTGGGTTAAAAGCTAAAACAATAAGATACATTTCAACTTAGATAGGGATGTCAGCCTCCTTATCAGTACAATCCTTCAAAGAGCCCTCTGAAACCCTCTTCCTTTTAGAGGGACAAGCCGCTAATCTGTGGCAAAGTGTGTGGGCTACTCAGTTGTGAAGAGCACATTAGGCACTTGCTGGGTATTATCTTGTTAACCAGAAAACCTGAATACACTTTGTGCTTCTTTATGCAAAATACCTAAGAAAAAACGTTAAGTACTTAATTTGCCATATCAGAGGAAAGTTTAATGTGACTCAGCAGATGTAGATACCAAGAAGCAAGAACATTTACACTTACTGGTATTTGTTCACTTTCCTGTTCATGACAGCTTGTTACATTACTGTATTATGTGCATCTAGTTTAAGAATTATGTTTTTTGTTTTTACATCAGGTAGACAGCTGGCTGTTTTCTGTGGCACTCTGAAAAGAGCTACAGAAACCTAAGTAGTAAGCTGGGTTAGCTGTTCAGTACTACATGCTAAATGTGGAAAAGAAAAGAGGAAGACTCAGCCAGACCCTGCATTGATCTCAAGCATGGGTCAACAGTTCCAAGACAGAGAAAATCCAATTCATTTCCCATTTCCAATTTCCAGGGGACTTCTATTACAATCTAAAAGCTATCTGTTTTGAAGAGTTGTGCTACTAACACTGCTCCCTAAGCAGAGGCAGTGTACTCTGAGGTTAAAGAGATGGCTGTAGCAAAAGAAATCTCATCTTAGAATTTAAAAAAAGATGAGAAAAACAATCACAATGTGCCCTTCATCCCCACAAAAACTATACTTATTTGTTGCAATAGAAAGTGGAACTCTTATACGTCTGTTAAATTTATAAGTTAAGTATGAGAATGGCGGTACCAGCTGGAGGAACAGTCATAAAGGCTGTGAGAACAACCAGCAGGCCGAATCCAATCCTCTCTATCTTTTGGAAGGGTATTTTATGTATCTGCAACTGGCAGTTAGTATTTGGCTAGTTTTATATCTACCTAAATATACAAACAGGCAAGCAAAGTGTCTTCAGCTCCTTAAGAGAATTTGAGCTCAAGGATATGTCACACGTACAGAGGTCCCGAGGAGTAGTTACATGCACTTAATCTTTTCTCACTTTTCTCACTCATGAGGTACCATGAGACTTAGCATTTGATGAAACAGAATATGTGAATATGACCCCTCCATGCAATCACCCAGCTGATGTTGTCAGCAAGTTTTCTGAGGGTTGTTTGATACTAGTCAGACAAAGACTGCTGCAGTAGCACCCAGATGAGCCATTAATGTATGTAGCTTATATTTTGACAAAAGTTTGAGCAGTAACATACAGATCTGAACAAATCCAGTCCTGCCCAATAAAAACCTCAGCCTGAAAGAAATTATCAACTGATTTCTTCCAGACAACGTAAGAATTTCAGGAATGCAAATTAACCACTTTAAGCCCCTGACATTTCTTTCTAAACCTTCTACCAGTTCTTCCATCTTTTTATTTCCCCAAAACAAAACCACAGTTCTCAGAAATATTCTGGAAGAATAGACAGCTAAGAAAAATTTCCTAGTGTTCAGATGTTAAGACTCCCTTCCCTGCAGCATTAGTGTCTTCAAAATGCTTTTAAATGAAAGGGAAAAGAGGAGTAGCTTGCAGTAGCTTCCAAATAATACAATTATACAACCTTTTATCTGTATAGATGCCAGCATGGAATTGCATTATTCCTTTTGGGGCCTTTGGGAATGAGGTGAGAATATTATCTTGATCTGCATTAAAGCAGTAACTGAATTGAGTATATTTGCTTGTTCATGTTAAGCTAATTTCAAGGAGCTCGTAAATACATTTGTTAGCATTTTTTGGGGGAGTGATCTTGAAGCTGAAAAGGAAGAGAACAGATAACTCAATGTGTATAATAAGGGCTTGACAAATAACATCAATATTCTTCATAATAAGATTGTCCTTTCAAAGTAAACACTACTTAGAGATATGGTAGAGACCCCAGATCAGTGGGACTAAATGGAGCGAGGGGCTCATAGGCTGAGGGCTTAACTAACCTAGAGGTTAAACAAACTTGGCTAGGAATCAGACTGTTTTTTCATGTTGCCATTTCCACCTTTTGGTTTTAAAGGAACTTAGGGGCAATGGCTGGGAACACCAAGCCCGCAAACACACATTCTCCACATGTGTGGAGAATGCCTCTACACAGAAAAGAGAGGATGACTTTAGATTACATCAGTAGAAAACTGCAGTTGACAAGGAAATAAATATTTTCAGAAATAAATCTTTCAGAAGAGGAAGATACTATAATTTTACCAGTTCAAAGCCCATCTTCAAATCTATGGGAAGATTGCCACTGACAATCTAACATTTTTACATCAAAAACAATTCTAGATCAGAGGTCTGTGTGCTTCAGAAACATTCCTCATGCCTACTGCAATCTCCTCCTAATGAAATGCCCACACCCCTCTACAGATTTCCTTCATTGTAAGGCAGCATAGCTTTCATAAGCTTTTCTGAAACAAACTTGTCAAAACCAGCTCTTGACATGGCAAGGCATGGGCATCTGCTCTTCTGGATGTAGCTGTACCAGAAGAGGTTACTCTTCCCTCCTTAACAGATTTCAGTCAGTGAGCTAAATTGGCTTACACAACTATATATAGTAATAGATCTTTGGTAATAAATGCACATTTTTCCTCTTAAACGGGCTAAGAAGCGATGACATGAGCAGCTTAAGTGGCAGATCTGAAACAGCAGAAGTCTGCTGGCAGGATGCATGACAAATACCTGCAAGTAGCCTGAAGGGTGGCAGTTTATTCAGCCAACATAGCTGAGTCGGAAGATGACATGTTCACAGTACCAACTGGTCAGACTCACAGAAGCCAAAATACATTGGATTCCCTATTGGTAGGAAAAGTGATCTGAATTCACCAGGACCTCACGGTACTGCCAGGATTTGAACTGGGATCTTAGAAACCCATATTACTGTTTCTTTAGCCTTTAAAACCTCCGGAATCTAATACCTGTAAGGAGTGGCATACCTGACTTTCAAGTGGCTTTCTTTGAGAAATTCTAGAGGTAAATGACATAGATTTTTTAAGATATCTGACATAAAATTCTATTGTGTTTGCTATCCACTGTTGCAGTTACAGGACCTTCTTCTCCTGTACTGTCAGGCCAAGCTCATTCACACACACCCCCCCTATTGTGAGAAGGCACATGCCAAGTCATCTGCCCCATAAGTACTTTCAGTAGATTGATACACAGATAGCATTGCTAAAACACATTTCATTTCTTCGGTTCAAAAGATAAGTTAGTTAAGTAAATGAGTCTTTGGTCTAATTTATATTTTTCTTTTTTTTTAAAGGAGTCACAGGTTCTGTTTCTAGTGCTGCTACATGCGACTTTGTGCAACATCTTAGCCCTATGAAGGGAAAACTATAGTAACCTACACAGAGGATAAGCAAGAGGTCTAAAGTCTGCTAAAAATTACATGTTAGTAAATATACATGGAATCAGCTTGCAGACAGCTAACAGCAGCTGGTTGCAGGGAACACCTGAACTCATGGTCCCTTGCTTATGAGACAGGCTAGAGAAGCAGTGAGAAAAAGCAGCACAAGGTTTAATACTACTAGCTGATAAAGTATAAACTTTTCAAAGACCCTAAATATGTGTTCTGAAGCCTGCTCAACAATGATTCTCCTACTATCTGTCAAGACGACTAAATGAAATTGCACTTTCATTCTGCAAGCATAAAATGATACATCAGAGAAACAAGCTACTAACTTTTATTGGGTTTGGTTTCACCAAATGGAAGGGCTTTCCAGTGAAACCAAAGTCATTCTGCTCAGATATTATTCATAACGTTCACTTGCACTCACATAAAAGTTTTAACTTCAAAACCAACTGACTTTTATTAATGATGGTATGTTCTCCAAACCACTGATGAAGTATCTGCAATACCTTCAAATCATGCATTTCTTTCACCACCTTCCAGAGACTTTGTACTGCCACACCAATTTACAAGACAATTTTATTACAGAGCCCTTGTTCCTGCTCTACGGATGCCAACAGAGCCTCCCGAAGACCATGACTACCCTCCATGCTGACAGTTCTGCTGCACCAGTGGAAGCAGTGCCCACCAAGCCCCAGGTGGTAACAGGCTTACCTGTTCTGTCATCCACCCTTTCCTCCACAGGCCCCTGTACCCACCTGCAAAGCAGCTCTTGTGCAAACAGCTTGACCTAATCCACTCCAATCAAACAAGTCATGTCGGCAGAGCCCTACTATTTAAAATACCCATTCCATTTTGACAAACAACATTGCCAGCAGATTTCAGAGGACACTGCTCTTAAACAGAGGAGTTGTGCTAATCTTACCTAAGCAAACAATCTATAAGAGTTCAACACATGTTTAACAGTGACTGCAATGGTGTAAACTAAGCTCCTGGATTCTGCAGGGACATGGCTACAGAGGATTAGCATATTCCTTCTACCAGTTGTGCCATGACAGCAGAGTGCCCAGAAACAGCTGGATGAAATGGTACCTTAAGCTGCTACAGCTTCTCATTAAGACTGAACTGTCTGCTAACAAAAGTGCTCTCTGCCCACCGAAGCTGTAACCAAATGAAGAGTTTGGTTAGCTGAGAAATGGCAGGTAAAATTAGAACTTTTCAAGCCATAAGACCTTATTACATCAGCAAAGCTACCACATACAGGTGATCATCACTTCTACGAAAAGTACTCTGGCAGAAGCAACCATTCTCACTTTCTCCTTTAACAGGAAAAATTTCTGTATGCTATCATGAAGGCATATTCATCATCCATGTGATTTGTCTGTACAAGCTGTCAGAGATGACCTCTGAATGGATAACAAAAAATAATATGGTACACTACACCTTAGGCCACACTTTGCCAGTAAAGATGCAAAAAAAACCCCCAACCCCTCAAAACTCTTAACAGTTTAATCTAAAGCCTAATCTGTTTGCAGAAGTTGAGGCCACATACTAACTGAATTGAAGGACACCTTTAAAGGCTGCATCTGCAAGCTCTTTAAGAAATCCATTCGTGTACAGAATTCTTCAATATGAAAAAATCCTGGGAGGGAAAGTTCAAATATACAAAAAAGTACAAAGTCAAAGACATACACAGAATTTACAACCTCCTCTCTCTGTCCTTTTTTTTTTTTTTAACTTCTGTTTGAATACTTGACTTTGTTTTCCTGTCTGGAAAAAAAAAATCTGTTTGCTGGTGAATAAACAGAATTGGCAATTCCTTTCCCACCTATTTTAGCAAGGTCACAATAATAAACTATTTTTTTTAAAGTTGCAGCAGATGTGAGGTGAAAAGTTATTACTTACCTGAATGTAGTAGATCTATTTAATAATACTTTTATCAGTAAAAACATGTTTTTCTTTAAACATGGTACACTTCTCTTGATATTAGAAAATTCCTCTCTCCCCATAAACAACTTGCCTTCCATTTTAGCTGAGTTTCTTGGCCAAGATGTGTACAAAAGGCAACTGATACAAGTAATTTTATGTAAAATAAATCCTCATGATAGTAATTACAAGAGTAACTTCACAAAAGAAAGTGACTTTGTTTATAATGACAGTCCAGAATTTGATGCCAGTGTTTAAAAATTATATAAGAACTTTGCCACAGAGAAATAGAATATCCATTTTGACTAATGGTCAGAGACAGCTAACTTTTCTGGTATGTTTGGAAAAGAAATCAAAAGAAAACAGTAGGAAAAGATATCAGCTTTGCTTTTGAGGTTTGAGAGTAAAGAACTTCTATACTTTTTGTTAACCTGTATCATATTGGAATTCAACCATTATTATTTATGTCCTTTTAGAGTTCCAAGAATGAATGGGAACTTTACTCTTAGAACACCAGAAGCCATAAAGACAACACAGAAAGAACTGGGAATGGGATGAAGCAAGTAACGACAGCATAAATCTGAAGTCCAGTGCTTGTCTCTGTTAATAGTGCATGGTAATTTTCTGCTATGTTCTGCAGAGGCTTCTTTGAACAGAACATTGAAGAGTGATTACATGTCCAAATCTTAATAAAATGTCAGAATCCACTGCTTCATTCTATCTGCAGTTATGATGGATTCCTCCTACACATGGGATAGGAAAAGATACAATTTTGTATTCATGGTGCTCCAAGCACTGTGTTTTAGGCTGGAGCTTGATGTAAACCAGTTATTTCCCAACCAGAAAGGTGTTATTACTACCTCACATTTTAATAAAAAAGGCATTTTTCCTCTTAAAAACACTGTTTCAGATCTTGAATACATTTCGAGAGAATGAAGATTTTTAAACATTTAGTAGCTCCCACTACGAAACAAACCCCATGGCCAACATTGTATGTCACTACTAGAACAGGGACAGAAGACTGCAGGCTGGGTTCCCTGCAGTTTCAACTCTGCTTAAACTGAAATGAGAGAGAAGGCCTCCCTTTTGGGGAAAGCTGCTGCAAAATCTGTTTTGGCCTCAAAGCTTCTCCTGTTTACTGGGCCAAAGCTCACGCCTCCAAACTCTGGGGTCTATCCAATGCCAATGTAAAAAACAGCCACAGCTGCCTGGGGTGGTCCTGCCTCCACCTCCTATCCTACCTCAGGAGGTGCTCTTGATGCCAGATGCTAGATGGAAACTACAGGCAAACCAGACCTGCCAATCACTGGCACCAAAGCAACATTCGTCCTGCTCTCTGGAACTCCCACCATGTGACAGTTTCCACAGTCAAGGTTAATTATGTCCTAACCTGCAGGCTGAAATTCCCTGACTTATTTTCCATAGCATGGATAACATCTTCAGACAAAACAGAACCAAACCTTTAGTATCGATTTCTCTCTGTACTTTGGACCCTCTGTTTCCAATGGGACCACATCTGAAAACTTGTTATTCAAAAGAAATTCCTTTTATAATCATGCTACTATCTACATGGCTATAATACTATTTTTTCCTATCTGCTGTAGAAAAAAGGATCACTCTTTGAGCTTCAACAACCAAAAGCATTGTCAGGATTGTATACTATCTATACAGTTTCCCTTGTAGTGGGAACACATCAAAGAGACAACTCCTGTCAAGAATGCACAGCTAAATGTTGACGGCCAATCCAACGGTATTTAGTCAGCTTTTGTGCACTGGCTGCTGCATAGCTGAATAGCAAATCTTACCACAACCTTCTTGCCAGGAGATTTAGCCCTCCTATGAGCTGGGCTTTGATGCGTCAGAGAGGAAAGGATAATTCTTGTATTTTCTTTGGAAACAATGCAATAGTGATTGCGAGACATACTTGTCTGAATTAGATGTATAATACCAGGTCTCATAAGAGACACACTAAACTTCCAAAGCTTGCCTGGCTGTGATAGGAGCTATTAAGGGGTCTGCTTTAATGGATAAGAAACATGACAACTCCCACAGAGAATCAACTGGTGCTGTGCTGGAAGGACTGAAAATGCAGTCTTACCATTGTGCTTGTCCTCACAGAGGGAAAAAAGGAAAACATGGCTCATGTTAAAGATCTCCAAAAGTGTCCATCATGATTTTTGTTGAGAAATACATGAGTGAATACCTCTGACTTCTAACATCCCTTCTGAAAGAAATTACTGCAATTAAATTTTGTATTCCCCAAGTGCAAACATTTGCAGTGCAAATGTTAACTACTGTTTTGAATCTGGTGGCACTGAAAAGAACCTTGAAATAACAGATCTGCCTGGTGAGGCAGAAGCATCAAGCTAGTTCATGACCATCTTCATCAGCCTGAGAACCACTACTCCACCAGCCAGAATAGCATTTATCCATGTTAGTCCTGCTCTGAAAAATGACATATTGCACTTAGATTATTGCCGGCTTTGTGAGGCAGCCCTCTCTTAAATCCTGACAACAAGGGAAACCGGGGAGATCAAGTAATAGTAATCTTATTGCTGTCCCTTGCCCATTCTCCCAAGGTAAAATGGTAGACTAGCAGCCCACTGAGTGGATTACCAGGGAGCAGGGTACCCACAGACCAGGTGTCACCCCAAAATTCAATTTCTACCTGGTAAACCATGATGTCTGATACACATTTCTCATCACTGCAATAGGAAATTTCTTTTACCAAGAGGAAAGTGATTATCTTTCTGCTTTGGAAATAACTGAACCCATGATGGCTATTACTTACAAATTCCTCATCAGACGATGTTTTCAACTAACCAGAATACATTTATCAGCCATAGTTTCAAGACCTCAGTGTCTCACTGTGTTGCAGCCAATGGAGGCTGTACTCCTACTCTTCCTGGTACACACTGCCTAAACTAGTAGGGACCAGAATAAGTGCTTTCCATTATTCCCAGCTGACATCTGTCATAATAATTTGTCTGTCTGCTTCACAAATGGGAGATATCTTTATATTTCTCATATTGTCTTCAGAGGGCACAGGCTGTTTGTTTCTTTGCAATTACTGCTTTGAATTAAGGCCATTTTCAATTCTTTTATCAACATAATTCTCAGAGAACAGCTTGCTCCCCATAGCATTCTCTTTCAGTGTAAGCCTTCAGGCTGACTTCTCTGACACTGTACATCCACCCTCTGCTTACTGGAAACAATGATAGGCTGAAAAATTGCATCCATTTGATTCAGCTTTCCATCCATACATGTGCAAAACTAACATCTAATAGGACTTTCTTCCCTCCTAAAACCAAATGTAGGATGTAGCAACAGAAATGACTGAAACAGTCACTAGTCATGCACACAATAAGAGAACAGTAGAGGGATTAGGATTATGCTAAAAGACTTCTTGAAGAGACTTTATAGCAACATGCTGTATAATTCCATTCTGAATTTTTATATAGGATCTTTTGTAACCCGAAGGTACTTCCACAGATTGCTCAAGATAGAAATACACCAACTGTGACTTCTGCACAGCTTCACACCTCTAAATAAATTTTATTTACCACAAACTTCTGGACAGCTATTTGGTGATTTAATTAATTAAACTGAAGGGAGCGGCACCAACGTAAAACTAGAGAAGGGCATGCAATGTTAGCAAAGTAGATTACCACAAGGCTGGTGAATAAAGCTACTAATCAACTTCCTTCAGGAGTTTGATGCTGCTTCTGGTATACTTTGCCTAGTGATATTTCCACCTGCCATACATCTGGCTATGCTTCTGTTTCAACAATACACATGAAGGGCCAACACCACAACAACTTCCTAATTATTTTAATTTGCCTCACTTTTTAGAGAAGGTTTCTTAATTGAACACTAAGCATCAAAAATAATTCATCAGTGAAGCTTCATTGAGCTTTTGCGTTTAAAGGACAGCTGTTACAACAGACTCCAGAGATGCAGGACTGATGTCATCTTGGTTTTTTTTTTAAACTGGATAACTTCACTGCGTTGGATAATTGTTGCAAACCCCAATGCTGAAAGCCCATCAGCAAAGCTCTGCAAAGCAGAAATATTTCCAACAGAAAAACTGAGCTAAAAGCATGTCTTTCACTACAGAAGCAGAAAATCTTTTCACAAAATCAAAAAACTTTGAGAGGACATTCTCTGTTGTCAGTAACTGACAACTTAGGTTTTGCCCATGGGTTGCAAACACAATGAAGCACCCAGTACAGGAGTGCCAGGACCTCAGCAAAGACAAAGACAGAACCACAATGTCTCTAAACACTGTGAAGTTTCAGTAATTTCCATTCTTTCACTGAAAACTGTCTTTGTTGTGTTCTCATTGCCAGTCAGTTGCTTCAGATGTTGACTGCTCATTACATTGATTTCTCCACTGTTTTTAGTTCACTGAAGGTTTTAGCATGAACTTCTCTGAAACAAATCAGTACAAAATACCTTTAGTGGGATGAGGTTCTGGATGGAGCTTAATTCTGTTTCATCTACAGTGTTGCTTGCTCTCTGTCTGCTCCTTAGATACATTTCTCGTAACTTTTAATGCAAGATCTATTACCTTAAGGGCACTTTAGATCTTACGGCATATTTCATCACCAATACTCACATGTAGTCCAAGATCTCTCAATCCATTCAAATCTGTACATTTATCAATTCTGAGCACCAAATGCTAATTAAGCTTAGGTAACATTAGTAGTCATATGCACTATTTTTTAAATAATATGGAAAATACAAACTATACACCTATCAAAATTACAACGCAAAGAAATTTTGTGAATTTTTCAAAATGTTTAAGGTAGCAACACACAAAAGGTTTTCAAAGAGGTGGTTCTCAGACAAATTTACAAGATGTAATTTGCTTGTCCTAAGTCCCAGTCATTTGAGATTCCCTACCACAAATACAAAGATGGCATCATAGGTCTGGAAGATTCTAACTCGTACCATGAATTGTTTTGTATTTAGCATGAAAAACTTACCTATACATTTTGACTTCTTTTACAGCAAAAGCTTAACTTATTTACCATCCAAATCCTCCACGGAATTAGTTTTACAGATGAAGTAAATTCAAATTAGCATCGAAATTATACGATGCTTAGAACCATCCTGACTGAGATAAAGTTCCCTGCTACCACCTATCCACAGCCTGAAAAGTACCTACTGCTTTCTGCTGTGGAAGAACAAACCACTGCACTAATTTACAGTTGCCCTTCTTAATTTACCTAGAAGGACTTCTGAAATGCACTTGTAGTCTTTTGTTCACCTCTACTCATCAAGCTACCTCACAGGAAACTTTAATACTTCCTTGACTTCAAGCCACAAGGTTGGGCACAGCATGAGTAAGGTCCATGCCGCCCATTTGTCACACCCAGAAATCTGGCAGCTTTTGTACCACAGCCTCCCCTATGTTTAGCTGTGCCAACGGAAGGTGCTACTGTCCCCACAGCAGAACCAAAGGAACAATAAATCCACTTTAGGCAAAATTAGCTGGGTTAGTGCAAATCACCCATTTAAATTGGCTAAGCTTTTCTGGCTGATTGCTCCACAGCCAGTGTGGGAGCTCTGCTGGCTCTAGTGAGGCCATAATTACCACCAAAGGGGCAATAGCAACCTGCCTGGGGGAAATGAAGACTTCCAGTGGCATGGATTTTAGCCAAGTGAATGTCTGTCTACAACCTCCAGCATGTGATTTTTAATCAAAGTAGTAATACTTGCACAGGCAGCTGCAGGAGGGCATTTACAGTGACAGAAGTGCTTACATCTGCTCTCCACACACCACAGATAGATGTTCATTCTGAAAAAAGTTGTCCAGTTAAAGATATTTAACCCCCAGGTATTCTACCACCTTTCTGCAAGAGGGTACTGACCTTAACGCTCCACTGCTCTTTCATCTCCCTCATGCAAAAAAAGATTTTCCAGGTAGTTTAAATCACTTTTGATAGTCTTTCAAACTTAACTAATTTTGCCTAAAGCAAATTAGAGCATTTACAGGATCCATTTGCCAGCAAAGTTGAAGGGAGGAAATGACTTCTGGCAGAGTACTGGGCTGTACTGGGAAAAGACGGAGAAAGGAAAAGGGTGGGTTGAAGGCAGGGGTGTGCAAATAAAGCCTCCAGCCAGCACAGCTGGACTCAGAAGATGACAGCTGTTCATAATATCTTCTTGTACTTCTGTATAACTGCCTTTGAAGACAGATACGTGAAAGCAAAGTGGTAGAGTTTATAAGTTCAGCGGGCAGAGGGGAACTATCCCTGATGCAGCAGCTATCACAACAGGGTCTTACTTTGGCCATCACATATAAAGAATTTGAATAAATAATATTTGATTTAAAGAACAAGTTGCAGTTAGAGAATTATCCATTTCACTCTTGACAAACACAGAGAGAATGTGCTCAAAATGCGAAAGCTAACCCGTGACCAGCATTTAACTTGCAACTCAAAACACAGATAATAAAGCACTGCCTAAGTCTTGAATTTCATCAATATTGTTTTGAAAGTGATCACTGCCTCATTCAAAGCAGAAGTTTTCAGATCACATTTTTGAAGCGCTAGCTCACACTCCAGAGCAGTAGTATTTTGCAGCTGAACAGTGTCGTTCTTTAAAATCTCTGGATGTTTTGCAACTCTTCTTGAAATAAAACTCTCCTCAATAGTTAAGTAGGTAAGAAGCATCTCAACTTGATTTCTTCTCTCAGGAACATAAAAATCTGTCCTACATTGTACAAACATCTCTTAGCAGGTCTGGAATCAGAGTTCATCTTCTGACAGCCGGGACTGTCTTTACAAACTACAACCATTTGCTGCAGGACCAACATCCAGAATGACTTCTTGTTATCAGTAAAGCAAGGTTTATGGGTAGAGGCAGTATTTTTCACTACCCCAAGTAACACAGCTGGGATGGGGTGGAGGGGAGCAAAAATTTGAGTGACAAGAATCCGAGTATGCTTCTGAGACCACCTGGTTTGCTTTCAGACGTGTATCTGAGATTTTCTGGTTCCCACCGAGCAGAAGGGGTAGTGTTGGTAACAGAGAAGGAGTTCGTCTCCAATGGAAAAGAAAGGGGTGAAACAAGGGGGAAAACCCCCAAGATTATAGCATGCCATGAAATCAATAGCTCTATTCAGTCTATGGTTTTATTGTCCCAGCCTCAATGCTTTGGAAAGCATTCCCTAGCTCTTCCTGGAGGATTAGGACTGACAGGGTCAGAGACTGTGTGGGTACTCTGAGAAATGTTAACCCACTGGTGTTTCCATCCTTCATCAGCTGTCAGAGCACTCCATCTGTGTGAGGTGACTGCTTAGTCACCCCTGGGTGTCCCAAGGGGCTCGCAGTACTACTGAAATGCACCAAATTCCAGAAGGAAGCCAGGAATTTGATGACCCTGTTACAAGGGATATGCACTAGACCCACATGGAGCTGTGCTAGCACATATGAATTACTTTGTATTTCAGACCATAAATTATTAACTCTATGTCTAAATGCAGAGCACCTGTTCTCAGCTTGCACTCAGCCACCAAACTTCCTGCTTCCATTGCCTGGAAGAGCAATCTCAATGCCCAAAAGCTTGTTCCCCCTTCCCAGCCACACTACTAGAGCCAGTAGAAGATGTACTGGCTCCAGACACAAATTTCATTCAATTATCTCTTCAGATCACCTCACCAGTACAATACTACCCATACTGCTATCAAGAGAATCAATTTCCATGTATATGTAAAGAGTTTGCTTCTGGCAAAAATTTATATAATTGTACGTAATGTGAAGTTCAGCCACAACTTCAAAAGGAAAATTATTTTTCCTTTCATGAGATCTGAGATTTTACTGTTTGTTCACTCACTTGTTCTGGCAACAGCCCTGATGGTGAACACAGTATATACAATGCTATGTTTTTAAAAAAACCCCTCACAAGCCAAATTAGGAAAGGAAATGAACCATAAAGGGGGGGCAGCAGGATAGTATCTAACATTTCTGCAAACAATCCATTTGTCACTTTCATGGACTTGGGTTAATTAATATTCTATAAAGGTCTTCCAAAAGCTGAATACCTCTCAAGTTCTGAATTCATGGGGCTGACCTTAGACTTTCTCAGAATGATTTTTAATGCAGTCTGTTATCAGCAAAACCCGTTTAAACACATGCCCCATCTGCCAGTACCCCATTTGCAAAAGAGCTTCTTATACTTGCAGACAGTAAAGCTTCTGCCTGCTTCTCTCTCTCTTCTAAATACCAGCTGTATGGTAATGAGCACAAACAGCTGAAAAATACTGCACAGTGACAAAGCTGGTACGAAGCGGGCAGAACAACGCATCCACTCAATGAAGCAGTTGTAGCATGAATTTAGCAGATTAGCTATTGAACAGGGGTGGGGGGAGGTTTGTAAAAAATGTAAAGGGTCTGCACAGATAGTAAGAAAATGAAAAGAGACCAAAGGGGCACAGGCTACCAAAGAAAAGCCCAAATTCTAAAGTACTTTTGTTGGAACTGCATGAACCAATTCTTCAAATTTTCTAAGGCTTATTCCTCCTGTACTAATGATATGCCAAATGCTATTCTGATCATTTGCAAGTTCACTTAGTTTTTAAAGGAGGCAACTTGTTAATGAAAGTCTTCCATTCATTAACAAATCTCTTTATTGGCTGGGGGCAGGGGAAGTCCTTAAGAACAGGAACACGCTCTCCTACTTCAGACTCTGGTACTTTCAGCATATGTGACCAACAAGCACCATATTATCTATTAACTTTTTCCATAATAGCCCTCTCAGCCTATCCATTTTTATAAAGACATTTTTTTTAAATGCTGACAACATTCACACTACCCTCCAGACACTGACAAGCTTTTTAAGCAGTGAGCATAAAAGACACTTGCTTTCAAGAAAATTTGTGCACAACTGCATTCAGCTGACACACATACAAGGCCTGCAGTTGAGTGTTTGTTTATGCAAGTAGCTAATTAAATATAGACTGTTTGCATAAAGTTTAAGAATGGCACATGCACTTTTGCACTTGAAATTGCACACATCTGTCTACTGGCAGATGTGAAAGATGCATAAAGCTGGTGTGAAAACACAGCACTTTTTCCCTTGTTCACGATTTCCCAATGGCATCTAGAGTGTTGCTTTACTTCTGAAGAATTGGAGCCTAACACTTTCGAAGAATAACGTCAGAAAAGATGGCCTATTGACACTGCCCAAACAAGTGCTCTGTCAAAAGTTTGATATGTAGGGTTTGAGGATTTTCAATTCCTAATTTAAAAGCCTTACTGTTACAATCCCTCAGCATCCTAACGTTTGTCTTTTGTGACAAATAAGGATAGTAAGATGTTTTTCAAAAATTCATCTACTAAGACATACTGCAACAAAACTACTATATTTTTTCTAAAAGTAGTGAAGAGTGAAACCTCCTGTCTGGGGGCAAAAATATATTTACATCCAAAGTCATCATAATGCAGCTCCTAAGAAACCAAAAAATCTTTTAACCTTTATACCTCACACATGTTTAAAGAGAACACACACATAAAATCATCTGTGTTACTGGCTTCTTTTCACTGATAATCATAGAATAAACAAAAACAAAAAAGAGAAAGCAATTTTCTCAAGGAATGAAAGAGCCTGGTAATGCGACTATACAATGGCATTTGTACACGATATTTTTATTAGCCATATCTATCATAACTTTGTAATAAATAGAAGACAAAAAAATCAGTATTAAAGTTCACTGGAAGTTTCCACCTAATTTCAATTTTTAGTGTAAGTGAAATGATTGAATTTAAGTTAAAGAACACATACTTTGATCTTTGCTGGAGACTTCTAGCATACATTAAAAATATTTTTCGTATTTTAAGCACCTTAAGGAATTAAAAAAGAGTTTATCAAAAGACAAAACAGGTAACAGACATATTCAACATACTCAGATGCATAAAATATTAGCTAATGACTAATTAACCATAAACAACTTATTGGCTAAAAAAGTGTTACTATTCAGTCTATATACTTACTATAATCATATATATATGTTATATATACTTATTAATAGTCACAGTGGTTCCCACGATTTTCTGTACTTAAAACTTATCATAAATATAACTTAGTTCTTATTTTTATTCTGTTTTCTGAATTGTTTAATATACATCTGGATTAAAACTCCTTACTTAAAAACACCAAGTAAATTAAAGTGGTTTATTACGAGAGGAGGTTCAATACTTGAATTGATGGGAAAATTATCTGCCAAAATTACTTTGGTTCTTTCCATAAACATGTATTTTTTCAGTTCATCAGCACTCCAGAAGGATGGAATATGATACTACAGAAACGCTCTATCTAGATGCTATATGCCATGCTACTAAGAAGGTATGCCTTGTTATCTTGAAAGGAGCCTGAACTGCCCAGTATCATTATTTAGCTTTTCTAGACTATGGTACTGGCTTGCTACAACAGCATCAATGAACGAGGAAAGTCCCACTTCTTCTGGAAGATTTAAGCTTAAGTGGTACAAGATTTTTTTGGATGTTGCATATGAAATCTTCTAAAATTTTATGACTTAGAAACAAAAATAAACATTTACATAAACAGAACCAAAGCTGTTTATGAAAAAAACCACAAGCCAACATAAAATATTAAAAAATATGCAAGAAAGAGTTTGTCCCTGAAACTGGCAGAGCTATACTCACTCACTCCTACAGCTTTAGCCTAAAAATCTTCATTATTTTAGCATTTGGACAGAACACTAACTACAGCAAGCAGAAAACTATCATTAGGAAATACTGGAGTGAATGTTGTCTCTGTTAAGAAAACAGTGACATGAGAAAAAAATCACAAAGGTTTGAGTTGGACGGGACCTGAAAGATCATCTAGTTCCAACTCACCCTGCCACAGGCAGGGGTGCTGCCTACTAGGTCAGGCGGTTCAAAGCCCCATCCGACCCGGCCTTGAACATTTCCTGGGATGGGGCAACTTCTGTGGACAGCCTAGTCCAGTGTCCCACTGCCATCACAGTGAAGAATTTCTTCTTTGTATCCTTTCTTCCTGGTACCTGAGGTTTCTATCTACATTCACTGTTCAGAACATACATCCCAAGACGACCCTTCTGTTTGCAATGACGGTTTCAAGAGACATCGGCAGAATGGCTCCTTTGGATATCAACTTATTCTACTTACTTGAGAAATATCTATCAGGCATCTCCGATAGCTGCAGGGTTTCATATAATAATTTGATAGGAATTCATATAGAACGGTTGCCATTAACAAGCAAAAAATACTTCAAATGTACTTTAACACTCAAAAGGGAAAAAACCCAATCAACTAAAAAAGGGGTCAAAATTTCTTTGTCGATACCCCTTGGTATTTCAAGCCTACCTGTACTTTGCCAGCACTTGTCCATAATCTTCACATGCTGTTAGCACATGGAAACCTTTAAACACTAACAGTCTTGAAAAACACTGAATAATATCTATATTCATAAACAGTATTAAAGAGAAAACAGTTAGTTGTTTTAAACAAGAATGATCTTAACTGTAAAGAAATATTCTCAAAATGTCTATAACTTAGAAGAATCATACTTTCTTACAAGTAATGCATATATACACAATAGATAAAATAATCACATTTTAAACCACGATCTTCCACAACAGATTGAAAAGATAAACAGAGGAAGATTTATCAACAGCACTACACTGCCCCTTCATGTCCACTACAGAAACAACACCACAAGCTGCCTGATTTAAAAATAAAATCACTGAAAATTGACATGGTAATTATGTTAAACTGCAAATTCCTTAATTTTTTCTATTGGACAGCCCCTTGCTCCCCCAATAAAACACACATACAACAGAAGAGAATCAGAATAAAATCAAACTTTTACTTTAGTGGGAAAGCCACCTTTTTTACCTTGATATGCATAGTTAGAGTTTTCTTATTAAAAAAGGTATAAATTTTCTACCTTGATTACATAGCACACTAGAATTTATGAACAAAACCAATTCAAGTAACATTCAGGAAAAAATACTAAAATATATGAATATATATAAACAATTTTGTTATATTGAATTTATGAAAAAACACCACCTAGCTTAGCAGAGTCTGATGATACTTTAATTTTCTCACGGACTAAGCCCTGTCTACCAGGCTATTCAAGTCACCTGCATGCAAGTACAACCTTTTCAAGGAAGAAGAGGAAAAATTAAGTTGGCTTATCAACAGTTATGAAAAAGGGTTCGAAACATTTCTCTCAAAGATGTGCTCTGGAAATTTATGCAACAAGATACTTCAAACTTCAGTCCAATTTCCACGCTTCACAAAAATGGTAAAAAGGATGCTTAAAGATTACTTCCTGTTTTCTGAAATTAGAGCACTTCCCACCAGATTTTACTACATTATTATTAGTGTGGCTTCATGCGTTTACACATATACTATGTATTTCAGAACACAGCTTTACAAGGACTTCTTACACAGCTTTTTAACCAAGGTCAGGGTAGGGCATCCCTTTGGTAACTAACTTTTACAAGAAATAGTTTCTAATAAAAAAATACGGTAAATAATGGCATGCTATTATAGCAAAATCTCCCATTTTTCCACAACCATAAAGATAATATCCAAAGGATTCTCTACTAACAACAGGAAAACAAAATTCAAGCTTTCTCTTTTGACTACTTGCAAGTAGAAACAAGGATAACTAAAAGACAATTGTTTCATAAGAAATCTTGAAAAATAGTTATCAGAGTTTATGACAGTATTTGGGCCATTATTTATTTTATTTTCTCCTCTGCCTAGTCATATGAACTTTTTTTTACACAAAAGTGTCAGTCAACATCGTATCTTTTCCTTAAAACACACTTTGAACTATGAAGTAAATCTGAAACTTGAGGGAACCACCACAACCTCTTCAGGGGTTTCTCCTCTATAAAAGAGGTTGCAACAGACAACTTCAGCATCAGGTTAATTTAAAGGTTTTTGATTAAGAATAGGGGTTGTATTTTCTATCCTGATGGCACATAGAGGTCAGATCTCTATAACAGCAAATAATCCATCCTTGCCTCTGCAAGCAAGGCATAAAACAACATGAAAAAAAGGCACTATGGCATAATTTGCCTGTCCAACACTTGGTGTCAGGTCTTCTTGGTAAGAAATGAATGGATTCTCACACAAATAATGATATATTCTTTCTCAAAAATATATTCTTGTTCATGAGACTTCACTGTATAATCTGCAGCATCACTTTTAAAAATTAGGTAAAGTTCTTGTCAACTGGGAATGGTGCCCTGGGAGTACTAAAAAAAAATATTTTAATACCTTCTACCACTACAAAGATATTCTATTTTGCTGACATGCATATACAGAAACAGCCACATTTTCAGCAGTACAGCTCTGGCTGCTTGGTACTATAGCAACTCATTTTTTCGTTTCGCCTTTCATCAGTTTCACTTTCTGTGTCTCTCATGTCATTTGTAGCCAACAAAGTAATGCTGTATCTACAACACAAGCCTGAGTCTGGTGTGGCAATGCTCGGCTTTCTCCACCCTGTGATAACTCTAATACTGCTAACCAGCCTCTGAAATTTGAAGAATCTAACCGAGAAGCAGAAAATGCCACTTCTTTCAAGCAACCACTGTAAAGAAATTAAATCACTGCAGGAAGACCACAGAAGTGCAGCTCAGGTTGCATCTGTAGCAGCTGAATCTCTCAAATTTTTATTTGGAGTAACCTATCAAATGCTCCTGACCATTTCCAATTTTACTTTCAGGTGAGAATCAGTTTTAGGGATTTTTGTATTTTTATGAAAATAAACATGGCTGTAAATTGGAGCAAAAACATTCTCATTCATAAATGAAGAAAGAAAACACATTTTACACTATATATGTGGTGGTGATTTCTTATCTGCTTTTGTCTTCATGCTAAATGCCTTCTGGACCTGGAACTAGTCTGAACATCCCAAATGTCCAGTCCTTGAAACATTCTGCATTATCTCAGGGACCTCCAACTTTTAACTTGCTGCAACCAGACTTGTGGCCAGCATTCAATACAAGACTTTTTCCATTTCAGCTTAAAAGAAAAAAACCACCCTTGCATTTCCAAGTCAAGAGCAATGGAAGACAGGGGTTCTTAGCAGCAGCTGTTTCCAAGTTTGGAGATTATGACAGCAGCCTCCATAAGGTTAAAGGAAGGACATAAGGCAAGATTACCTTAGTTTCCAGATTTGTTTATAAAGCTACTACTTGCAACTACAGCTTGGTTCTTGTCTCTCCTCTTGTGTGTATGGAGCAGAAACTGCATACTGAAGATAAACTGGGAGAATTTTTTATTTCATTATTATTTTCAAGATGTGAGGGGCAAAGGACTGAAGAAGGAAAGACCAGTTTCCTTATTTATAATATGTAATGTTTTTTGCATTTAATATTTTTTCTTATCAAGAAACAAGCTCTTGTTTACACAGAAAAGTTCTGATTAAAGTTAGAATATAATATAAATGGAAAGAAAAATTTTAAAAGAACTTGAGTTTTGTTCTGCTGGATAATAGTAACAAATTTGCCAATTTGTCTATTTATGAAAACCCTTAATAGAAGGGGCAGATAAAACCATTGTCTTTCACATGGTTTTAAATATGTCTGTGATATACACATAATCACGGGCAGAATCTTACGAACCAGCACTGCTGCTACTCATTGGCAGGAAGCTAGAAGGAAATCTTAAAACTCTCCCTGAAAGAAGAGCATCTGTATCTGTGTATGTATTCTGAGGATTGTTATTAAGTAGTAGTAGATAACGAGATGCTATGACTCCCCAGTTCTGAATGGAAGAAGAAAGGAAACAATTGCCTACTAGCTATAATACTGTGTGCTACAGAATGAAAATTATATATTGTATTTTAAAAATAGACCATGAAGTTCACAAGCACTGTCAAAGGAATTCAAAAGTTCAGAAAGGTTTTTAGCATATTTATAAGCAGCAACTGACGTTCTTTTAGAAATACAAAGATGATTGCATATATTAGGTTTTTAAAAGGGCAACATCTTTGTGATACATGTCACTACATGCTTTGGAATGCCACATCCAATATCTGGCACTGTGATTCTTCAAAGACAACATATATTTTTACGTCCTCTCTACCAGAATGCTCTCCTAGTAAGCAAAAAAAAAAGCAACTTCAAGTTTTCAACAGTTTAGTCCCAAGACTCCAAATTCATTCTCCATATGTTCACATATCATCAACCCATGAACTATTTCTTGAAACTCTCTAAAGAACTCCTAGTAAAGAGAGATGAAAAAATGGACAAAGAAAAAAGTGTGTGCCCCATGCTGCCTCACAGGAAGGAATTTATTGCATGAAAATGCACAAATAGGTGTCCTGACTTCACAGTTCTGAAGGCTAAGCAAAAAGGAAGAACAACTCTAAGATACAGGCAATCTGAAATTAAAATTGAAGTGGAAAATAGTTTAAATGACATTAAAAACTACTACTTACTACACTTATTTTTTAATAATTGTCTTACATTTCACCCCACTGAGGTTTAATCTGTGTCAATGTAAGTACCTTTCCAAAAAGGATTCTATTTATCTTCTTGCAAATACATTAATATACAATGCATACAGTTGTTAAACTGTGTAAAAAATTTTTTTGGGGTGTTTAACTCATGAAGATTACAGTTACCAATTCACAGGGAAGACAGTTCAATTTAAACATTTTTTACTCACTAACACTGCTCACGCTTAAGTATTACAAATTTGAATTACAACTCTTATAATCACCAAGAAAATACAAGGCCCTAAGACCAATTATTAAATAACGCCTCAATTTTTCTACCCACATACATACACAAAAGACAGAATATGCTGAGAGCAATAAACACAGATGTCTCTTGAAAGATTAGTTTTATTAGACTTGCACCACCTATTATGACTGGGTAACTATGTATAACTTCAGGGGGCATAAATTGTCTACTGAAGCTAAAAGAATTAACTGAAAGTTTTCAGTAATTCTGAATTCGTATGGTCTGCCTGTCCACTGCAAGGAGCTGTCAATGCTACCTGTTTCTACAAATTAGGTCCCCCAAGTCAGAAAGGCATTCTAAATTTGTAGAGAAAGGTGCAAATTATGGTTTTTAATATTCTTATACTTCAGTGACTAGTGAGAATATTTACTGCAGGTTTCCCTCTGTATCAGGAAGAGACAAAGAGAAAAATTGGGGCAGGGAAGCACAAAGGTTTCCACATCCACCTGTCCTCACTGCAATGTTTTCAGGAATTAATTCATTCCCTGAGGATGTCTTCAAGCATTTACTTTCTCCACACACCAGAAAGAACCAGAAAGCCAATTCTGATATACGCTCTTCTTAAATGAAGAAAAGTAAGGCTGGACCTGCTAAACATGGCCATAAACAGACAAATATGCAGTATTTCTGGACATTTAAAACATTCGCTTATGTGCTCAAATTAAAATGGGCCAGTGCTTCAGAACAGGAAACAATTTCCTCTTCACCCACTCAGAAGTTTGGATGCCTTCCCAGAAATCTCAAGACTGGCGTAGGGCTTAGTACTGTGCCTGCAAGACAGCTGCATCTGGATATAACCCTTCATGGGAATGCACAAGAAAACCAAGGAAGACAGGTTGAACAGATGTAATGAACTAAGGTGGTGCCAGAAAGTGATCCGTGTTAACCAGACGCTCCAAAGAATTTTTGCTCAGCAAGGCAGTGCAATACACAGGCTATTTGGAAAGCCACTTGAGTTATGCCAACAGATCTCAAGGAAACCCATGATCACTCACACAGCTTGTGATCAAGCAGTTCAAGCTGCCTCCTCTTCTTCTTCTGCGAGGGAATGGCTACAACCCACTGAAGTTTTCCCCCATGATGACCAACTCTTTATGCAACAAGAAAACAGAAGCAGAGGAGAAACTAAAGGAAATTTACAGCAAACTAATCTGACAATTAAATGCAATAATTCCAACAAAATTATAACAGACATTCTCTAATCCACAGTGGGGAGTGAAGTATCTTAAAAAAATCAAGAAACAAACCCCTAAAATGAATCTACTTTTGCAGTTTTAAACTATATAATATTACATACTGATTAGGCACCAACCAAAACAGCTGCTGTTATCCTAATTCATTTTCTTTCTAAAGTGAAGATGTACTGCTATGTATGTAGGTCCTTAATACATCTGGATCTTAATTGTAATTAGTGTCAAATTTTTATAGTGCAAAGTGACCTCAACACACAATGATATTTCAAACATGATGAGAAATCTCACCATTTCTGTCAGAAGCAATTTTATACCATTAGATATCTCTCATTCAGAAATAGCACAGACACCACAGATTCTGCCATAGGTTAAAGGGATGATGTAGCCTCATTTCTATAATTTGGATGATTAGTTTTTTGCCATGTTCACTCTTAGATAATCTTTCCTATTTCTTGCATTAGTGTAAATGGAAACTGCAAGTAAGTGGCAAGCATAAGTGTCTAATACACAAAATAAACAGACGCTTATTATTGTTTGCAACAAAAACATTCCTCACAAACAAGAAAGGTGCCCAAGAATCTATTCTGAATGCTATTCAAGAGAAAAGATTTGGTACCAACTCTGATTTTATTATCTGCCTGGAGGTAATAAAGCAAGGGTAAGTAGTGGAAATTGATTGACATGTAACATTTTAATACTGAATTTATTATATTTAAACCTAAACACATGTATTTTAAAATTTAATTAACAGATGCTGTAGCATTTTTAATTTTTTTCTTTTAGCATGATGGCTTATCTGGTTCTATTAGGAAATATTGGAATAGCCAGCAATGATAATTCCTTGTTTCATTAGAGGTGGTGTGTGGGCTGAAAGGACTTCCCAGAATTGTTTGGAGGATAAGCAGAGAGGCAAAGGACAGGAACACTGTGGGTGTAAAAAGGCAGGGGAAAAAAAAAGAAAACCTTTTTTAGAAAAGCTGTGTGGACAGAATAGGCACTAGACAGCAGAGGACCTGTTTGACAGCTTGGTATCTAGACAGGATTTGGAGAATGGGAGGCAAAAAGAAGACTGTGAGGCNCAGAGTATCCTTAGAAAGAAAGAAACATGGTGTCACCTACAGGCTCCTGGCCTATAAGCCAAAGAACAGTTTTCTCTTTCTAGCAGCTAAGAACACAACATGTTTCTATTCCCATTTTGTCTTCTGTCTTTCATTTTTAAAAGCAGTAAGCTCTCTGTGCAGGGACAAGTTTACATACAGCATTTAGGACTTATTATAGTGGGAATAGTAATGTTTGTAAATAAAACTGCTTTTTAAACCCATGCCTCTCTATATAAATGGGGGCATCTAAATCACGAGGAAAGATCCATCTTACCACCATCTAAAATCAGTATGCTGTAACTGATTACCTTTATTATACACCAGCTAGATTATAAACTGAAAAATGCAATTTTAGAAACCGCACAGGGAAGTACACGTATCAAAATATCTGGCCTTAAATTTGCATGTATTTACCTATTCCAGATTCTTAAAATATGTTTTTTACCTACCTGCATCTTCTACATACAAATTGCCTCTTTTTTTTGTGATTTACAAATAAAATTCTACCTACTACCTTGAATATGCAAAGCAATGCACCATATACAGACTTAACAAACTATCTGAAATAATGAGCCATCTGAAACAGACAGGAAAGAACTACGTTTTACTAATTACAACACAAAACTTTTTCTATCTTTGCCATGTGATTATACTATTGCCTGTTAAAACAAAAATATTTCCCTTGTTCACAAAGAAGTTTAATAGATTAGCATTTACCAAGTCTCATGTGTTCCTCTGTTTGATACAACATATACTAAGTTGGGTTAAGGAAGTACTGNTGACAATGAACCACAGGAGAAATGCAAGATGGAATGTAGCAGTGCTACAAATACGTTAAAATTGCAAACATTCTTGTCAGCTGCTGCTGTTATCATGAGAAGTAATCTTGTGTTAGGGTATATTAATAGCAACATGCCTTGGAAGAGACTACCACTTGTACTTGCAGAACACTGTGCCATGCAGATTGTCTTTGAGCAACAAAATC